>JAQGAF010001078.1:0-35567 GCA_034687865.1 Kryphioiulus occultus | reverse complement strand
TAATTTGTCAAGTTTCGGTACGTCACAATGAAACCAACTAGAAGGAGCCAACCTCTCATAGGGCAACTTTAACTAAAAATCACGCTATATACACGCTATAATCGATTTCTGGGTTGCATGTTAATATGTTTGACAAATTCGAGTTTGTCATTCAAATTTGAGTTTATTGTTCGAACTCAAATTCAAACCTGAGCGTGCCAAAGCCGACAATAGCTAGCCACACACAGGCATATCCGGACTGCAGATCTGGACTACAGGACGTACAGGCCAGATTTGAAAAGCTGATATGCAGATCAGATCTCAAATGCCAAATCTGTCGTTGCCCACTAACACAACAAATTTAAACTCATCGACTTTCATGATCTGATCTTTTGGGAGGCCAAATCTGCCTGTTAATGGTCAAGATTTTGGAATTTTGATCCGAAATATCTGATATGTAGATATTTTAGGCGTGTCTGAAATACCAAAGTCCTATTACTTGCAGATCTGGGAATTTCTGCAAGTGAATTTTTTGGAATAGCTTATTCCAAAGCAAATCTATTCGAAGTTCGTTAAAATCAAATAAATTCGTCGAAATGTTGAGGATGTCAACGGAGTATATTTTGCACTTGTTTGATGATTTTATTCAAGGTTATGTGTTGAGAATTTAGCAGAAATAACCGGGAATGATGCGCATTCATGCGATATTCATTTTTGGAACTTTTTTGCATGAAAGGATTGGTCTGAGACTAGATATGAGTGTTAGTGGACACAACAGGTCTGTATGATGAGATCCGATTTTTCACAGGATTGGACTGGGAAATCAGGTATGTAATGTTGCCCACTAACAAGCAGATCAGAACCTTTGATTTACGGTAAATTTGGTATGGGAAAGTCCAAAACTTTCAACAAATCTGTCAGTGTGTGGCCAGCTTATGTGTTTGACAAATTCGAACTTCTCGTACAAAGTTGAGTTCGAACTCAAGTTCAATTCTGAGCGTGCCAAGTTTGACAATGTTTTTGACAAATTCGAGCGATCACGATTCGAACTTCTCGTACAAAGTTGAGTTTGAACTCAAGTTCAAACCTGAGCGTGCCAATGTCGAAATTGTGTTCAAAACCGAGTTGTAACTAAAGATGAAGAATCACGAACTCAAATTAGAACTATTTTTCCAAAATTATTGGTAGAACCCCACAGGTTATTCGTTCAATGTTAGGTCACGCAATGTTAATGCACATTCCATTCCCAGCATTTGAATGCTGATTGGCAATTGAACTCATCTCAAGTGATCCCACCTTTGCATCGCATTTCGTTGGCATAAATGGCTATGCAGGCAAATTTCAAAATTTAAATAAGAAATGTATAATTGTAATTTTATTCAGCTATAGAAAAAAGCACGGAAAAAAGTGCACATTGAAATTAAATTCAAGCTGTGGTGAGGTTGCGTTGAATCGCATCTAAAAAATCTATGCAATTTTTTCCATTGTTGTATAATTGTGTTTCACTCTCGATACGATGGTCCAACGCTTCATATTGAGGTTTTCTTCTCTGCAGCTTTTTTCCATTATCCAACAGCATTTTAAAGTTGTTAAACTTTGACTGTTCTTTTTGAATGCATTCGATAAATGCAAATAAAGTTGGGTGTTTTTTTCCAATGGCTCTATTCAGGGAGGAATGCCACCCCTCGAGATCATTTGTTGTCCTACGATCATAATTGCCGTAATGGCTCCAAATGTCTCGAGGAAACCTGGCACAACTTTCATCTAGCCATGTGTTGACAAAATAATCCAAAAATTCTGTAACTCCTGGCATATCTGGGGCTTGGTCCTGGATTTGTAGCCAGGCTTTGTCCAAATCACTTAGCTTTAAAAGTGGCATAGCCATTAATCTCCGAACAAGCTACAATTTAAAATATAAAAACAAAGACTTAACTGAGGGCTTGTTAAATTTGTTAATATTTTAATTGAATGTATAGGCAAAAGTACAAACTTGTCTAACTTCAGGAATGTTCTGGTATGCAAGTTGTAGACCGTGAGATTGAACATTCCTGAATAAAGCCTGACCAAAGTGAAAAAGGCAGCCATGAACATTTGCATCTGGGAAGACTTCTCCAATTGCTTCAAAGGCAGCAGTTTCGTAATCCAGTTGAAAAGACTTCGGGTTAAATGTCTGAAGACGTTCAGCAGTTTTTTCCCTCAATAAAGTTAAGAGACGTACATACGTTCTCTTACTTTTATTGGGAAGAAGGGCATATACACAAGCCATCATTTTGCCCTTGTATAATGCATGGAGTGTATATAATTGTGTAAATAAAGATGGGCACACACTAAATGTGCCATCCATATAAACTCTATCTGATGAACAAAGGATATCTACAAAAATGTCACTTCCAAATGCCAGAATTTTGTTGGATTCGCCATCATTAATTACCAAAAAAATTTTGCCTTCATGCATAGTGTATTCACTGGTAATCGTGATATTTTGTCTAGACATAGGCTGTTTTGGAATTAACTCATGCCTAACCCTTGTTAGTGTTGTAGAGATACTTGGATAAGCAGGTACTGCTTTACCAACAAGATCCCCTCCATGGTTCCGTTCAGCTGTTAATACCTTTGAAAAAAAAAATACACAGATATATTCATTTGCTTGTTTGGGATACATGTACAAATATGAAGAGCCTGTTCTCCTTTTGCCAGGGACATTATTTCTTGATTATCACTTTATTACCTGGTGGTAGGTTTGCTGTAGAGGTTGGACTGGATTTTCCCTAACTGCTGACTTAAGTCTTGTCTTAATTTCAATCCTTTTTATTTCAATGGCATCATCTGAAGTATGGCTGTGGATGCCATGATTAACTGTGAGAACCCCATCGTTGATTTGGACTCGAGCCCCACAATTCAGTTTTTTTGCCCACTTGCAGCGGTATTTTCGGATATCAAGTGACTTGTTGTGATAATTGAAAATATGATCTTTGTAAACGAGTACAAATCCATTTTTTCTTGTTTCTAATATTTTATAGTCACGTTCAACTCCATCCATTGTGCTATATAGTAATATTTCAACATGAAGTTTTAATCATTTGTCATAATTCAAATTATCATTGTTAATGTTTCAAGGTGAAACAACTATATTAATAGTAAACAAAATGAATGCACGGCTGACGTTTTCGAAGCAACAGTTATCCTAACAACACAGCATGTCAGACTTTTCTTGCCAACTGGCAAATTTATTTTCTGGCACTTTTTGGGTTGCCCCTGGGGACTACCCGAGCCCTGACCTCATCGTGACCTAGTCCCCCACGGTGACGTCACAGCTCCCTTGAGACCGGACTGCACGCATTTCAAACACTTAGCCACTTTCTAACAATTTGAAAAACAAGTTTTTCGAAATAAAATTTGTTGATGTGATGATGTTATAATTGAACATTACAATTGTAGATATAATGCTCAACTCAACATGTGCAATCTTGCTATAACATGTGTTGAAAATGTTAACTACATCAATTGCGTTTAGGACAAAAAGCTAGTCATGCAACTCACTTTTGGGGATGTATACCATTGCCATAAATTTGTCTAACCAGAACATTGTCTTTCAACATTGCAAGCGACATTTTCATGGTTTCAAAATTGTCGGATGATAGCAAGCAGTTCGCCACTTATCAAGATTAATTTCAACGAGGAAGTTGAAAGCCTCCGTTTGTCATTTTCTTCGCATTAATTGCAAATTGAATCGATAATTACGTTCCTAAAGCTTCATTATTAGCCCATTGTTCGCGATAATCGCCTTTTAAAGTAATCCTTAATATTAATCGTAAAAATCCTGGAGTGTTTTTCAAACATTCAGAGCGGAAAACGATGGTTTACGGTCTGCTTCGCTTGGGGAAGAGAATAAATAATTCATAACCGTATTCAAAATGACCTATAATTACACGTACCAGATCATGGGAAACTTCCAAGGAAAACACCATAAAAATGTGTTTGATGATTACACGAGATGCAAGGTCGGAATACTGTTTATCCCGAATGAAGATGAGAGTGGTTTAACAAACTATAGTTCATACCAAAAATTTGTAACTCAATTTCCCTGACCAAATCTGAATAATTTCCCTGACTTATATAAAAAATGTCACATGTAATTAAAATTAACTTTATCTGCAACACTACAATTAATTATTTTGTATTTTTTCTGTCATGATGACAAGCCAAATCTTGAATTGAATTTCCTTGAAATTTCCAGGTTTTCCAGACACTTTTTGGAAAATTTCCAGACAATTTCAAGATATAATTTTAACAGATTTGATCCGAGCAAATATACCTTATAGAGGAAATTTTAGAAATTACACATCTGATCACGAAATGATGGATTTAGCCAACAATTTTGTAAGAAGAAATAATAATATTAATAATTAAAAGACTACCATAGTCCAATTTTTTTGAAAAATTACAAGAAATATTGGATTTGAAGTGTATTAATATAAATATTGACGCGAACACTAGTGGTTGAAACCACTAAATCGCAAACACTGCATTTTTGAGGACTTTTTCATTGAAATATCACAAAATTCTTCAATAATGATGGAAACGAAGATGGCGAATATTTTGTAACAAAAATAATGCATTTTAGGTCAATTTTCCACGATAATGATAAGAAATTATAATGAAAACGCCGTAGGCGACATTTTTAGAAAACGTAGAACACAAATACAGCTTTTCCAATGCTTTTCATGAGATACGTATACCAATCAAAACAGTGGTGCTACAACAAATTTCCAGACATTATGAATTTCCCTGACTTGCACCTGAATTTCCCTGACTTAATGGTCAAAATGTCAAGATTTCCCTGCCTTTCCCTGACGGTATGAACCCTGCAAACGAGAATTTAATTGACGTTTTCGCAGAATTATGTCTCCGAAGGAACAATGTCATTGCTGAAGGAGACTTTTGTCGCAGACGTCAAGAATGGTGCAATACTGCGATTATTTCTAAGTCAGATGACTGCATTTCCAAGAAACATGATGACTGATTCTGGGCGACAGAATCAAGGGCATTATTGGGCCTATAGGATCCAGCATGAATTAATCCGTATGGTTGTAGGCTCTTAATGTTGTTTCCAACGATTTCTGACAACATCGGTTTAGTGGAAAGTTTTCCGTTTTCTTTTTATTTCCCCTTTTTAATGCTGCTAAAATGGTATGTGGTAAGAACACAAGGACGTATACAATTTCATATTCATTTTGTTAAATAAATGCGGATTCAGCATGTTGCGCTGTTGTGCAGTAAGTTTAGCCAAAGGAAAAGTGGCTAAAAATTCAAACTTACATGTACTGTAAAGTACAAGAAAAAATAATTTGGCATAAACGTTGGCTGGAAAATGTCATGACAGATTATCTCGGAATATGTACCTTTTTTATCGAAACCTATCTAGCATATAACTCACCTTATAGCCTACATTTAAACTACGTGTATGTTATAATGTTGTTAAAGAATAGGATTTTCAAACGTGAATAATTGTGATATACCTCAGTCGTGAAAAAGCCAACGTGGAAAGAGAACTTTATATTCAAAATATCTGGGTAGAAAGTATCCTTAATTAAATTGTTTGAAAATATTTCAATAAAATCATCTTTTTTAAATTAAAGAAGAACATGAGGAATCCATCAAAAACTGAGTAATCGAAATAGTCATGTTCATACATGCTCATTACATAAAACATGTATACATGATTTAGCAAAAAGCTCTCATTGACATACAAAATCAAAATCACATTATGAAATTACAATTCAATGTATGGTACAACTACATACTTGTATAAACTAAACCACAATGCATTTGTTCACGTGTATTTATCTTAATACAAACATTGCATCTCTGTTAAAGCATGTGCACAAAATTAAATATCCAACAATATATTTCCATGAAAACTTTTAGAAATTAAACCTTAGTGTGTGCCTTTTTGTAGAAATGCAAGCTTCAAGTACATACACTGTGCATGAAGCATGCATTTTGTATACACTGTGCATGCTTCATGCACAGTGTATACAAAATGCATGCTTCATGTACAGTGTATACAAAAGACGTGCTTCATGTAGAGTGTATACAAAAGACGTGCTTCATGTAGAGTGTATACAAAAGACGTGCTTCATGTACAGTGTATACAAAAGACGTGCTTCATGTAGAGTGTATACAAAAGACGTGCTTCATGTACAGTGTATACAAAATACACACTTCATGTACAGTGTATACAAAATACACACTTCATGAAGAGTGTATACAAAATACACGCTTCATGTACAGTGTATACAAAATACATGTATATTTGCACGTGCATACGTCTGTATATTAGATCCATAACAATAAAATAAATTCCTCCATATGGTCGGGAATGATTTTATCAGGAAATTGCGTTTTTGGGAACACATTTCAGAAAGCATAAGCTTATTTCCAATTTGGGGCAATTTTTAAACAGATTAGAAATCCTGAAGGCACCGAGTTACCATGCGAATCCATATGACATCAACTTTAAATCAGTTTCCGAATGAGTTTGCTGGCAACATGAAAATAAAATCAACAATAGCAGATAGGAGATAGCATCTAAATGCTCGCCTAATGTTTCGCATCTCGACAATTTCCTGCATTTTGCTAATTAATGCAGAACCTTTCAGCTTCATATCACTGGTGAACAACGATTCAAGCGCTATCATGTGCACGACAGTTGGTTCTTTCAAGTTCAAAAGCGCAAGATACAACGAGCGAATGTTATTGGACATGGGAGAAAGTTCAACAACTGCTTTTCAAATGAAGTTTCATTTATCACAGTTTTCGCTTATGATATCAATTAAGGGATCAAGCATGAAGCTGAATGCCATCGAATGCGCGCAGATTTCCACGTTTAACGATACGACGACAATTTTGGGACTAACCTTCGAGTCAAATGTCATCCGGCACTCACATTTACTCGAGTGACAAATACCTAAATAATAATTTAAAAGGTTAGCAAATATAATGATAATAAGAATTTATCTCTGGATATCAATGGAAAAGTCAACAATGAAGCAAGACGTCTTTAAGGGTGTCGACTTAACCGTAATTTAATTTTTCCAGTATATTTCCAGTATACATATATATATTCATTTTTTTTCAGGACATAAAATGACATTTTCTGTTTAGGAGTGGTCACTTCATATACCATTTTTCACACGTTTTCACATCCAAGTACACGTATCTTAATATTTTTCTTAAATTTATTCACATGCTTAATATGTTTCTCAAATTTGCTCACATGCAATATTTCTTTAGATTCAATTTTTTTTTCAATATTCACCGATTATATTTTTGAAAAAAATTCGCATATTCGTTATTAAATTCAACTTGCTTGGTAAAGTATTATTTGGTCATGTATAAAAAATACTATATTGCATAACTTAAATTTATAAATAATACGAATATAAATACGTAGAAATACAACTTGTAAAATACACCTATCTTTGATTATAAAAACTATTTTTTGTTACAGGGCTCTCGAGCTTAAATTTTCAACTTCCCTGAGTTTTCCAGGCCTTAAAACAAAATTCCTTGAACACCCTGAGCACTGGAAATGCAATAACATGCCATATGCCAATGGGAGGAATGTTACACTTATCTTTTAAGATTTTTAATTTAATTTTAATTATTATTTTTAATTTTACTTAATATTTTACAATTGTAATATAATAATACGCGAACACCAGATTTTTATTAGGGAACGGCAAACTTAGCCTAACTCTTAATTGACAATTGCATTATTATTTCTTGCACAGACTAGTTTGCTATCTCGTTTTTTGTGTCATTTATCTATCTATGTAAAAGTTCTCTTACAACTTTCATTCCAAAAACGTACAAAATATATTAGTATTAAGTATATTTAGTATTCTAATCAAAAATTATATACATGTATGTACATTTATAATGTTATATGTTCATGGTAATATTGAATTAAAAAATAAGAAACCTAAATATGGTTATACAGGGTGCCACAAAACCCCTTTTACAGTTTTCCTTTTTAAAAACGATGACTGCTGAATAATATCAACAGCTTCTTCTAACATCGTTCAAATGATTTATGATATTTTTGCTTCCATGTTTGCTATTTTTTGCAGTTCATTTGTTACTATTCCCTTGCAAAAACATTGGGACCATTGACAATTGTTCAATTTCACATTTTATCACAATTCTCCTATTTTTATACATGGGTCCCAAGTCGGGAACTGGCATATTTTATTAATTTAAGAAAGGATATTTTTGCTCAGGATTATTTTAGACAGGTTCTACTGCAGAATTTCCGCCAAAAATTCACTTTTTATTCACTAGATTTTGTGATGTGTCACCACCACCATTGGCCCGTATGGTCTAATGGCCATTGGGAAAGGGTTGGTCAACCCATATAGCAGCAACCACGAATTTGGCAGCAATCACCGAGTTTTTTCATCCTCGTAACGCAATTTGCCCCTGGTGCGAATGTGTCCCCCAATACAACACGTAGAACTGGATGGTGGTCCAGGATTTCTATTGGATTAAAAAATCGGGGTAGGTGTCCGACCCGGCCATTTTCGACGTTATGCCACGGGAAAAAAATGCAGAAATCAATAGTCGAAAAGTGGGTTGGCATAAACGACCTCTGCATCAGCATCTGCATGCTGTTATTTTTTAGTAGTTTTCCGCTCGACGACGAAACCAATAAATGATTTAGGAGAGGAATTCTACACCTCATTCCTGGGATTTCGCAGCGTAAATCGCTGGATGGGGAAGGGGATTTCCCCCCCTAAATTTCCCTTAAATTCCCCCAAAATTGTGGGGAAAATTGGGGGGCCAAGGGTTGGGAAACTCACTAACGAGATCAGCTTTTTCTTTGCCAAAAATAAGGATCTCGTCCAAGTAAATAAAATGCGAGAGGCAAGAATTTCCGTTTCATTTAATTCTTCGTTTTTTCACCGTTTTCATCGTTTCTTTTGCATGCGGGGGAAGCAGGGCAGAAAATAAGACAAACGTTTTTTTCATTTAGATGAAAATTTCGGCGCAAAGTCCGCAATCAAGCGCATATGTATCGTGCGTGGCACAGCACTGGCAACGAATGACATTTCCTGAGATGGAATACTGCCATTATTTTTTGCTCATAAAGCTCTGACATTTTAATATCGGAATGCGCTGACATCCTATAGAGGGACTTAAAAAGAAAGTGAAAAAAAGCTGGATATCTCGTCATGTGCTTCTTTTGTCGATCCCTGCCGAGCAACAAAAGGTACTGCTTGTCATTAGCCTTCACAGGTGGAGTTTTTGTCCATCGAATATGACTTTTCACAATACTTATAATATGGAAGACATGTCTTAGTAATACTCTACGTTGAAACCCTGCCAAGTGAACAACGGCACAATGTATGAGCAATGTATTAGCGTACATGGAATTCGAGCAATTACTTGGCATTCAAATTTTTTTCTATTTTTTAAAAAATCGCATCCCATTTGCATGCATATCAAGAAAGGTTGCATTCACTCCTCATAATCAGGACACACAAAGGAAAAACAAGATAATTAAAAAAATTTGGTAGATAAATGTGTTGACCCACATGTAATGGTAATGCATTGGAAAATGCATTTTGAAATGTTTGTAGATTGAGACAAATTTAGTTTCAAATTGTATTGACAAATAAATCTGAAAATGCATTTCCGAATGCATTTGAAAATGTGTTTTAAAGCAGTTTGTAATGCAAAATAGAATGCATCTTGCGATGTATGAGTAATGTAAGGTATTGTGTAATGCACGTTATAATGTAAGCGTAGTTCGAGTGCATTGAAGCATATACTGTATAATGAATAGTGTAGTGTATTCTGTTTGCATTGAAGAATACAATTTATATTGCATGCATTGAAAAAATGTAAAAAATTGCTATGTTTCATAATTTCAAGGATTAATTTATATTTCATAATTAAAAGGTTTCAATATGGTCGCATACGTATCCTTAACTTTATATTTGTAAATGTTGCCTTCATAGGGAAACATTTTGTTCACAAAATCACGTTTGCAGGGCTGGGAGTGGGTATAAGCCAAATTGTATCCAAAAATGTATCCACCAAAAGAACAATTTGTATCCAAAAATGTATCCACCAAAAGAACAATTTGTATCCAAAAATGGATCCACCAAAAGAACAATTTGTATACAAAAATGTATCCACCAAAAGAACAATTTGTATCCAACGTGTCTCAACCTAGATGTTAAAGACATGTCTTGGATTGCCTCAAGACATGTCTTTAACATTATCACATCATGTATCAACCAAAATGTATCAACGTAGACGGATTGGTATCCAAAATGGATCAACCAAGACTGATTTGCATCCAAAAACAATATACCTTGACTGTGGTATCCGAATATATCCTCCATTCACCGACTATCAGACCAATGATAGATAATAATCACGCAGCCTAACTATTCAATCTTTTTTGGATTGACTCAAGACATGTCTTTAACATTATCACATCATGTGAGGGCTTATTATTCTGATGAAATGTTGTTTGAATTAAGGCCGTGTAAGGCTTCCATAACACACAAAAATCATTTGTATCATCACTGCTCAAAAATATCTATTTTGTATCCAACATATCAAAACGTATCCAAATTCCCCATTTGTATCCACTTTCCCAGCCCTGTGTTTGAATAAACTCCGTTATATGCCCGTCTCCAAATGTGCACATAAACATGAATGACTACATGTTTGACTATGTATACATGTATGAATAAAACACATAATTTGTTTCTTGTAAAAAGTAATTTTGCTTTTAAAATTCAAAAATGTATATAGAAAAAGTAACCAAAAACAAATGTACTTGTTTTGTACAGTATACAAATACATGAATGACACATGTAATACAAAAAAGCATTCGGAATTTATTATTTTTGCGAATTTTGTTGAACCTAAACTAAACTAGCCTAACAATGAAACAAACGTCTGATTTAGCTGCCCCAAACCGCCAGGGTCGCAAGAAAAAACAACTTTCTAATAGCCCCTAACATGCATTTTGGAACGTGAATATTCAATTGTATCAAAATGTACTTCGAAACCTGAACAACATGTTTTGATACTGTTTGCGATTCCTTATTGACATATCACGAAACTAAGTTATGATGAAAAGCATTTTTTTCAAACTTTAAATTCCTTTGAAAAGTCAATGTTGTGATTTCCTATTTTTAGCCAAATGTTCTGAATTTCCTACAAATTCGATCATAAAACAGGCTACGATACGTTGGTTCACAGCTTAGAAAATGTCAAACGAGTACCAAGACATCCAAAATAAATGAGGAAATGCAGTAATGCTGCTTTATTACTTAAAGGGCAAAGAAGGAGCTTCATGCAGCACATGGCCTACATTTTTTGATCCCTGTGAGCCAATACAGAATTGCCAACGGCCCTATATGAAATTGTGCCATTAGACGTTGTTTAGAAGCCATTTAAATAATTGAACACGCTTATAAACAGTATAATGAGGTGCACACGATGACGTTTTGCTAGAAACATTTTCCAAATTTCCATCTTGTCAAAACGTGAATCACGAAGAACGGAATGATTCATGAATCATAAATTAGTTATTTAATGTACATGTATATCATGATCTTAGGATATTTATTCAGGTATTCCAGCCAGCTTTGGAAACAAATATGAATTGATTTTGCAAGAATGTTTCTCAGTATAGTCCCTTACACAGTTCATACCAAAATTTGCCACTCAACTTCCCTGACTTTCCACGACCAAATCTGATTAATTTGCCTGACTTATCAAATAAAAATGCCACATGTAATTAAAATCAACTACCTGCAACACTACAATTAACAATATTTTTTGAATCTTTCTGTCAGGATAATTAGCTAAATCTTCAATTGAATTTCCCTGACTTTCCTGGTTTACCAGACACTTTTTGGAAAATTGTCTGACAATTTCACGAAACAATTTTTACAGATTTGATCCAAGCAAATATAACACATGGCGGAAAATTTAGAAAGTATAGATCTGATCATGAAATGATGGAATTGACCCATAATTTTGTAAGAAGAAATAATAATATTACTAAGAGACTGCCATAGGCGAAATTGTTGAAAAATTACAAGAAATATTGGATTTTTAGTGTATTAATATTAATTATGATGCGAACACTAGAGGTTGAAACCACTAGATCTCAAACACTGCATTTTTGAGGACTTTTTTGGAATATTACAAAATTCTTCATAATGACGGTAACGGCGTAGACGAAATTTTTAGAAAACTTACATCACAAAGACAGATTTTTTAATGCTTTTCATGAGATGCTTATACCCATCAAAATAGTTGTACCACAACAAATTTCTAGACATTATGAATTTCCCTGACTTTCACCTGAATTTTCCTGATTTAATGGTCAAAATGACAAGATTTCACTGACTTTCACAGACCACGTTACATTTGCCTGACTTTCCCTGATGTAATGAACGTTGCCTTAGCTGCAAAACAATTTTACAGCTCAAGTTTGAGAGTTAACCAACATTTCCAAACCTCTCATTTCCAATAACCTGACGTTGAAAAATTCATTGATTTTCGAAGGCACATATGTTACGTACGGTTTATACATGTACATGTATGTCTTCATGGCTAGCTGCAGAGCTTCGTGGACATACATGTATTGTGGTTTGAAGAGAAAACAACGAAATCTTTCAAAGTTAGAGGTCCACAAGGGTCAATGAATGCTTTTGAAGCAATATAATTAAAGAGTTGTCTCAAAGTTTTTGTTCACCCAGTGCTTGTGAATCTAGTCGCCACTTCCGGTCTTGTGAACTACTTTGCTTAAGGTTTCCTTAGAGAAAAATTTCGTCGAAATCGTAATCAGGTGTTTCATTTAAACATTTGTCCCATCTGCGTATTCATGTTTGTTCAGTTACTTGTTTAGTTGAACTGCAGCAAAGCTGCTTTTCAAGGTAATAATTTTCATAGTCCCCACTAAAGTTCTGCAAATGAACAGCAGCGGACTAATAATCCGCATTAATCGGGTTCGTGTCATGGAAATTGTGTTATTTCGCACTTTCCAACGTCTTTGGTGAGGCAATTTCGAGTCAGAACAACCCATTTTGTATTCAATGTGTAAAGACCTTATAAAGTTTAAAACAATTTCATGGCTATGCTTTGCATTTATAGCCCACTTTTAGACTACCAGGTGCAGAGCAATAATCAGGGTTTGATGCAACCGAGTCAAGTAATAAAATCATAAACTGAGTTTTTACGAAATAATTCCGGAATTCGTTAAACACGTAGAACGTTATCTTAAAACAATGTCAAGGTTAATGTACTGTAACTCTTATTGTAAAAATTGTGGCTAAACTATCAAGTATAAACACTGTAATTCGATTCCACCATCATAACAGAAATGGTTCGTTCTGAACAAAGTTATACAAGCCATAAACATGCTACTCACAGGTTATTGACACGTTATAGCATATCTTACATTGATTTCACAGAAATAAGTTTCAGAAAATTGCCCTTACCAGCTGAAAGTCCATGATCGATTTTCGTCTCGCAATTCACGCCAGTGAAATCGTGTGGACATGTGCAGCCCACAGCTGTAGTGCCAACGGTATACCTGCAAACAAAAAATTACATACGATTAATCACTCGAAATGAACACGCAGATTTAACAAGATTCATTCGCCCATAATCATCCAATAATGCTTCCCAATAACAATACAATGCACATGACCCGCATGTAATGGTAATGCATTTAGAAATGCATTATAAGACATGCATTGGAAAATACATTTCAATATGTCTATAGATTGAGACAAAGTTAGCTTTAAACTGTATTGACTGTATAAACACTTCGTAATGCATTATAGAATGCATATTGTAATGTATTGTGTGCGTTGGAGAATGTATTGTGCAATGCACACTGTAATGTAGTTCGTGTGCATTGAAGAATGCATTTTCACAATTTATATTCCATGCATTATAAAATGTGAAAAGCCTCGCCATATTTCATAATTTCAAGGTTTAAAAAAATCATTATGATGAATTTAAAAAACATTAAAATATTCAATAAATAAATTAGAACTGGCAATGAAATAGTTTCAAATTCAAAAATACATCAATTTCATTCAATTCAATGTGGCACACATAACTTTTGTAAGTATATACATGTACATGTAGTTTCCAATACATTGTGAAATACATAAGCCATTATATTTTATACTGCATTGTAAAATGCATTAGTGAAATGCATTTTTGTTTATATTACCAAACGTATTTCGTGTTGCGATAAACGCGATCAATTCATTTGCAATCATACTAACAATCTAAGAAGTAGCTAATAATCATACAGTCAGCAAAGACTTGCCATGTCGTTGGGGGACAAGATGGGGATAGAAAATCGATCTTAATTCATTTTTAAGGCGATTTATATACAGTAGATTCGATCTTTAACACTAGCAAAATCGAGAAAAATCGATATTTGCTAAAGATCGAATCGAATTCTCCATTGAAATGAATTGAGATTTCGATTCCATCTTTTGGAAACTATATAAATGTAAATCGATTTTTGATCCCCAGCCCTACAGTAGTTGGACAAAAAATCATAACATTCAATTTAATAGGCAGTTTCAATTTCGTTTGGGTGGATAAAAGCAATTGAGTTTTTCACGATTTAGACAGAAATCGCCAATAATCATTATCAATAAATGTGCGTGGAAATCATTCCAAGATTTACAGAACATTACCTAAATGTACATTCATGGTAAATTTCCATACTTTGATATTAGATGCAAGCCTCGGTCATTAATGTTCACCTTTGACTCATCGGAGACAACCCCTTATTTAAATTTAATTTAATTCTTAACATTCAATTTAACAGAGGCCCACAATTAGAGATTTCAGGTCAACAAACAAAATGAAGAACACGAGAACACGAAGAACAATAGACAACACAGCACAGCACATAAAATTCTAAGTTAACTTTCGGGGGTATTTAATCAACATTTGTTACAAAAATGATTTTTCAAAACAAAAGTTGACCACTACTTTTGTGTTTTCCAAAACTAAAAGATGAATTGAATTACACAAGTTTATTGAGACTGCAATTGGTTATGGGTGGTCACGTGAAGGATGACGGCAATGACTTACGACTTACAACATCAATTAGATAAGTTTTTTTAAATGTCAACCCTAGATGGCGTTGTTTTAAAATACATTCAGTTTAAAAGTTTCGGCGCACCATTTGCATACAAAACTTTGCATTGCTCGAAAAGTAAACCGAAAGTACATTTATTTTCGTAACTTTTGAATTTCGTTTAACCATCTTTTGTTGTGCAACGATAAGTATCTAATAGATACTTAGTCATCTTGGTAAACACAAATGTTGATCACAACTGTTGATTAAATACACAATCAAATTGAAAACTTTCAAAGAATTTTGAAAATCTGCACATATTTTTAAGGGCATGAGGCTTGTCAAACAATTTCTGACCAATTCTAACATTGTAACAATGGTGAATTTTACTTTTGAATTCTAACGTTGTAAGAATGAGAAATTTCATTTTTGTTATGAAAAATCATTTTTATAACAAATGTTGATTAAACACCCAAAATTTAACTTCCACTTTTGTTAGTATTAGACATGTGTTGTGCTGCGCTAAGTGTCTAATATATGAAAAAATCTCAGAATTTACGAGCATAATGTTCAAGATTCAGGAAAAGAAAACTTATGATGGCCACCAAAAACCGCAAGATTTCGATACCAACCAAAATATCCCCAACATGTCACAAGACCAAACCACCGCAAGAGTCGCCCACAACCCACAAGATCCACCCTGAAAACCACACTGGAAACCGGAAGTGCTGAACACGAGAATTCGTGCTTCTGAAACCCCCATGATTCCCTTCGGGAACTGCAAGATCTTCGCAGTTTCTTACTCCTTTAACTTACGGCAGCAATATCGGCCGGCAATTTGCATTTTTCCTAAATTACGGCAACCCCATGCATATTAATGGGCCTTTATAGTTGTTCATACGGATCAAATGGTTAGCTAATGAACGCCACCAGGTGTAAGATACGAGGCCACGCAAGGAGAAGAGCAGTTGCGAGGCCATCGAGGTGGCAAACAGCGAACAGCTGCTGTTGCTGGCAATAACTTAGACTGAATTTCACATCGAAATTATATTTACCTTAATTACTGCGCCTAAATTACGCCAGTGAGCGTGCCATGTGTGAAATTAGCACGGTGGCGCCATTGGGCTTTTAGAACGGGCGATGAACACTCAGAATGGTGGCGATTACCAAGCCCATCGTTTTACATACATGTAAGCGATATCTGATTAAGAAATTCGGGTTTTGAAATCTAAATCGACAAATCTGCACACATTTAAAGGGCATGAAGCATGTGAAAGAATTTGTAAAAATTGCTGACGAGTTTTCATTGCAAATTGAAAACTATCAGAGAATTTTGAAAAACATCAACTACTGTTATCGTATACATGTGCAGTAGAACCTTCGTAAGTGGACCACCAAAGGGACTGTCTCAAACTGGTCAGCATAAGGAGGTGGTCAACTTATGGAACGAGACTTGTACAGTACTGACACAAAATTTTAATTCCATGAACTGCCTGTACTTTACAGTAATCATTGATCAATCATGAATAATCTTACTAAAATGTTCATAATACAGCACCAGTATTGCAAATGTGCTGTAAATTTATCCAGCAATTACTCGTAATCTACAGTAGTATTGGAATGTCAATGCAGAAACACTAATGTAAACTGTACTCAGAAATTTTCTTCTGTAAGATTAGAAAGCATATCCAGACAATTATCCTTCCTGATGTGGTAGTAAACAGCACAAATCTCGAATCAAATTCTGTCATGTTTTATTTTTGAGCTTCCAATTAAAAGGGAAATTTCCCATATTTACTTAGCTGCCAAGCCCCGTTTATACTGAGGTGGTTCAAAATAAAATCTTCTACCTTTATAGAGACAGTTACTGTTCAAGGGTGCGCAGAAATACGTTTTGCAAGCAGTCAGTAAATTTAATCATCCATGACTATACATGTTGAGACCAAGTTGGTCAACATACAGTAAGAAAATTACTATTGTGTGTCTTAGTCCAAGTTGTCAACAAAAAACATACATAGGTGCATGTGGTCAACATATAGAGGACACCTCCGTTGAGTTAATATGGTGACCGTCTGTTCAGTTAAAATGTGGTCAATATACATGTAGTTGCATTGCGACAAGAAATAATGAAGGAGCGATTTTTAAATGATGTTATCAAAGTTGATGCAAAGATGATTATTACAAAGATGATGAAGGGAATGCTGATATTAAATATAGGTTAGCTATTACAAGTTAAAAAAATTATATTCAACTTCCGTTTCTTATCAAGGCTGCATCCTCTGGGGGGGTCGTTAAAAATTGTATGTAAATTTAATAAAAATAACGTACAGTCAACTAACATTTTGAAGAAAAACAACTCTTGCTATCGTATTTGTTCACAAATCTTAGCCCAACGAAGAATGTTAATAACACTTTTTTTCTTGAAAAACTTGCATTGCGACAAGGAGTAATGAAGGACCAATTTTGAAGTTTTGCTTACAAGTTGTATAATATGGCAGCCTAGTCAAATTAGAAGATAAATCTGATGTAAAATATACATGTATAAAGTATACTGTAGGTTAACTATTACAAATTTCAAAAAATATATATATATATTCAAGTTCTGCCTCTTTGAAAGTTGCACCCTCGTGAGGTCACCGAAATGTGATTTAAATTTTCTAAAAATATTTTCGTTCTACATCACACTGCATCATATGCACTTTTTCACCAAGACAGCTATACCAGAAGATTGCGATTAAAAATGTACATTATGTCTAGCTTTTAGCTTCAAGTCCCTTTGGTCACTTCCAGTTCATTTAAAGTGGCAATGAATAATATAACACCATGGTCAATTTCAGAGTTTCATCATGAAAAATAAAAACATCAATTTCATACACCACGAACCCAAGTCACATATCTCAGAGGCAACACAACCTGTGTTTCAACAAAGCAAGGTCGATGAATAGTTCATGCGTCCAATGTTTTCTGCTTTGTTGCAATTAGCATTGCTGCAAACGTTGTTGATTAACTGCACCAGACTGCTTAATATTAATTCCCAATCAACTATCAGGAGGATTCCAAGAAACCCAAACATCCCAATCATCCCATATAGTCTGGAAGAAATAAATTGAGCTGTACATTTCATACATTTGCAATAAATATTGTACGCTGTAGCAGAATGCCATAACTGTGAAATAGATGGGAATATCACGTCATACTTCATACAATATACCGTAATCGCAAAAATCATACATATTTACGGTATCTTCAACAAATACATAATTCAAGTGATTTTCGTTCAGCCATTTCGTATAGTCATAATAAATATTCAAAGATATTTCGACATCACTGCAACTGCAATGCAGAGTGATACTCCGAAGACAAGGATTACACAAATCACATACAAGCAGATATCTTACTTTATATTAAGTAATTTAAATGATTTGTAAATCCAAAAAAGGTATATATTTATCAAAATTTATTTATATTTATCGAAAGGCAACGAAAGCAAAGCCAACTACTACTGTATTTCAAGATGATTTTTTTTGCTTCTAAATCATTCAGAAGGTAGGTCCCAAGCTTTAAAAAAATATGAATCACAAATTACACAGAGTTTTGAATTATAATCAATAATATAAATGGTTTGTAATCCAAAAATAGGAATTTAATCAGTTTATTAAAACTGCCACAGAGAAAGACAAGTACCCCAAGTACCCTAGAAACCCGAGAAACCCAAGTGCTACATGTATCTCAAGATGAGATTTTTATTCAAATCCTTTCAGAAGGCAAGTTACAAACTTTAATAAACATGAACAAGAAATTCACAAATAGTTTTACTTTATATAAAATAATTTAAATGATTTACGAATCCATAACAGGCATATTTAAAATTGTTATTAAACTTGCCTATGGAGAAAAACAAAGCACAGACGAGTACATACATGTATAATCTTTCCAATTTTATAAATGTGAATTGTAAATTAGTGTCCTAGTGTACACTTCTGCTGCAGGAACATTTGTGGGAATTTTAAACAAATGGGAAATGGGCAGAGTCGAGCAACTATTCCAGAAGGCAAGTTTCACGATTTAAAAAAAAATATCTGCCCACTGTATAAGCCAATCCACGCAAATGTTCGTACAGCAAAGGTGTACACACATGCATTGGAAAAAAAACATTTTAAATTGTCTGTAAATTGAGACAAATTTAGTTTGAAACTGTATTGACAAATATATTTTAAAATGCATTTCCGAATGCATTTTAAAATGTGTTTAAGCAGTTTTTAATGGAATATGGAATGGATATTGCAATGTATTATGTGTGTTGGAGATTGTATTGTGTAATGCACACTGTAATGTTGTTCGTGTGCATTAAGGTATATGATGTGTACCGCATAGTGTAATGTAGTCTTATATATGCATTGTACAATTTATATTCCATGCATTATAAAATGTCAATAGCCTTGCTATATTTCATAATTACAAGGTTTAAAAAATCCCAATTCAGACTTTAAAAACATCTAAAATATTCAATAAATAAATTTGAACTGGCAATGAAATAACGCTTAAAATTAAAAAAATACATCAGTTTCATTCAACTCAATTCAGCACACAACGTTTGTAAGTGTGTAGATTCAAATACCTTGAAACACAAGTCAGTCAATGTAATTGTAATACATTTGCAATACGTTTTGCAATTCGTAATGCATTTCACAATGGATTTGAAATGCATTTCCTTTCCATGTAAGAGGACACTAATTTGCATTTCACGTGTTTGCAAAACTGGAAAGATTTAATGGACAGGTTCAATTTTTCGTTCAAAGTGTTATGGATGGCCACGTTTTCGAAGATTTCTTTTGAGAAACTCATTATCATTCAGATGAGACGATAATAAGATCGTTCAAAAATAGTGAGTGATTTGTTGGAAGACCTTGGTTCTGCCATCAATTTATCTCAGAAGTCGACTATACATGTACACGTAAAAGGCTGCAAAAGTCACGTGGATAATGATTCTTCTTGAAGTGGAATTACGAAATTCAAGTTGAAAAGGAAAGTCTGGCATCCTGGGCTGCAGGGGCAACAGTCTTTCTTAATGCAGATCTGCATTAAGAGTCTTCATTAACAAGTGCTAAACATGTAATAAGAATGGCTGTGTAAGAGCCTGCAAGGACTAGATTTCCCCTCGAGGAAACGTGTTTCTGAAGATGAAGTGCCCACTCTTTACCTTAATCCTGCCTTAACCAAAACTCCAAAGAGCTTCTTCATCTCAAAGAGCCAGCTCTGAAGCCATTAACAGAAATTTTCGTTTTTGAGAGTGGATTTTATTAACGAGGTAACATCTGTTCTATTCTAGCTACCAAGTATCGGAACCGAGAAAACGTGTTCCCGACGAGTTTGTAGGAAGCCCATTTGTAATTATTGTTGTCGTTACAGTATAATGGGGTATATATCTAAGATGAGATTTCCTTTTGTTTCCGCGCACAAAAGCTTTGCAGTTATTACATTACATTTTTTATTGCTTTCTTCAGATCAAATTGATTTCGTTTCCACCTTAGTCTCTAGCTTTTCCAGTCCAAATTGACAAGTTTCGTAGGAAGAAAGGCCCAGCCTTATTCATTTGCTTGCTCGCTATTAGATCAAGGAATCACTTTTCGAGTCTTGACGGACTTAAAGCGGATCACTAACAGCAGAAAACAACAGTAATGGACGTGGTCTGAAAAATATACTACTGCAGATTGATAAAAAGGTTGGCCTCAGTAGCTTCGTATGCTTTATTGAACATACTGATGTACAGAGCTTATCCCTCAGGAAGTGAGGCATTTTTAAACACCCGCATGTAAATGCTAGAGAATACTTGCACAGATTTTTCAAATTTCACTATACATCTTAAACACACAAATGTAAGGCTATACACAACGGTATATGCCCTGCCGTTGCCTTGCTCTACCATAGACATTATCAGAAAGTGGGCTTCTCCTAATGGTTGGTAGGCTGCCGGGATTGCCTGCTGCTAGGGCAGGAAAAATAAATTTCATTTTAAGTTAGTTAAGGCCGATGGAAAAATCTGTGCCCTTTCGTCATCCTATGGCAAGTGACGTCATCGCCTATTCCCAACATGTTAACGAATTAACCCGAATTTATTTACTTACTTGATTTAATAAATTATAATTATCACTTATTTTATTGATTTTCATGAATATTGGCTAATATATTATAGACTTATTTTTTTAAGTTATATATTCCATGTTGAATTATTCACAAATACATAAAAAAATAAGAAAACCTTTAATAACACCTTTGACTTCTTATATGACCAGGGACTTCTTATTTGTTTAAAGCAAATTATAGCTTAGTTAAATTATTTACACATAAATGAAAATAGTTACAATCTAGGGGTCATTCAAAGGTCATGACCTATGAATTTTATCAATTTTTATTTATTTGTGGAATATATAACGTAAAACAAATAAAAGCCCATGGTGAATAAGTTAACACTCACGGAAATCAATAAAATTAGGTGGATGTATTATAATATATTAAATCAAGCAAGTAAATAAATTCGGGTTAATTCATTAACATGTCGGGAATAGGTGATGACGTCACATGACATCAGAATGACGTCATTCAAAAAGACTTAAGGCCATGTTAGGACAAACACAAAAAACGTAGGATAAATTCCGACAGTTAGGACACGTGTCATTCTCGTTTACTAGACAATCAGGGTTGAAATATACATGTTGTGCGCATTTTTTACGAAATGCTCAACCTGAGTTAGAATTAATTGGGAATTATTTCCTGTCGAGTTTGTCATGTCCATAACATCATTGATTCCTTGTGGAAATCAGCCATGATAACCACATTTTTATCCACATTTAACTTGTTTATATTACATTAACGAGGCTAGACATGTTTAATCTAATAATTTGACTCAACTAAATTATAGTGTAATGTTGAGGACGAAACATCCATGCCCATATCGACGAATATCCCTTTGCAAAAGTATAACAAACTGCATTTCACATCCTACAGCTCAATAATAACAACATACTGTATCTCTTTGGGCTATTTACGATTGTAGCTTTTCCTGATTTTCAGGCGATTTCTGTCTAAATTCGCCCGTGTTACAGTGACCAACTAACCACCCAAGCTGAACATCTTAAATCTGAACTTTAAGATGTATCAGGATGGGTAACATTATACCTACACCAAATATAAACGTTCAAACCTTGAGAGCATGATGCCCTTCGTGCTTTCTTCATGTCTCTACTTGGTTTTTGTAATTAAAATGTTTAACTTTTTTCTAACATTACTCTAACATTTACTCATAACTGTTTTCTAACAACAAAAAAAATCAAACTTTGAAGTAAGAGCAAAAGAAACGTTTCTGTGTTTTGGAAATAACTGTACACACGCTAGTGTTATTTATGTCATAAGTTGCAGTTTAAAAATCCATTTCAGGCTTTTCTTAATGACTTCATTTGTGGAATTTGTCGCTCTATTCGTTCAGCTGCTTACAAGCAATTCCAGAGAGCATCGGAAATGTGTTGTGTGACATTAAGTAGACCATGGCGTCCTTAATGATGCCCATAAGGCAAAAGGACCTTCCATCACATGCCTCATTTTCTGCAAACGCACTTTCGCATTTTTGAGCTGGAAGATCGAAAATGGGAAAATCTGTGATAATGTGAAATAAGGAACTTAACCAGGGTTCATACCAAAATTTGCAATTCAATTTCCCGGACTTTCCCTGACTTGTCAAATAAAAAATATCACATATAAGTGAAATTACTTTATTTACCACACTTTGCGCATTCAAGTACGTGTACCTACAATTTTTACATTTTTTACAAGCATATATCTAATTTCTTTCATAATTTTCATCTAAGATTTTTTTTAAAAAAAAATTCGCATTTTCATTCGCCGCGACCCCGGGTATATTGCAGAATTGAGAACGAAGTAGGCAAAATTTTTACAAAAACTAGATCTAATTTTTTTAAAAACAATTCTATGAATGTTAAATTAATATTAACATGAGAGCAATGCCTGCAAATTAACATTTAATAGAACGTTGTAGGCGAAATCTGTGAAAAAAAAAAATTTAGTCCTAATGCAATTTAGAAAACATTCCTGGAAATATTACAATTCAAGAGAATACCGTAGGCCATTTTTGTTTAAAAAAAACAAGATCAGAAATAACAGATTTAATATAAGCAGGCGAAATTTTTAGAAAAATCAGATCTTAAATGATGAATTTTAGGCAGTACCTGCTATATTTTTTTCTTTTTCACTGTAATTTGCAGCAAAATATAAGAACACTTGATAAACAGTTTTCTTGACCAACCCAAGAAATTGTCCCTCAATTTAAACATATTTCTATGCTGGATTTTAGCTGGTTTCTTTAAAAGGGAACGTCGCAGGCGACATTTTTTAAAAATTGTTGGAAAAAACGAATTGAAGGTGTAATTTATAGTGTTTTTCACAAACATGAATTGAAAATTAAAAATATCTAGTTAAAAAAATTGAAATTCAATTATTTTTTAAAGTTTTCCCCGATTCCCACCTGACTTTCCCTTACTTTTTGGGCAAAATGTCCACTTTTCCTAACTTTCCCTGACCACAATTCATTTCCCTGACGGTATGAACCCTGTTAAATGCGTCTGGCTTACGAGGTCTAGCATAAAACTTATGGATTAATTAGTACAAACGTATGTGGAACAGTACCAAAACATGCAACGGCCAACACAAATTTAGATTAATCGGTTGCAGAAATTTAATCCAAGAAAACAACTGTTGTATTCAGGGAATAGCGAGATCATTATTTATAGATGCAGGCAGGCTGCTTGGAAATTGAAATTAGCTGCATGCTAAAACCCAAATGTTCAGAAATGAAGCACAAACTGTGTATATTCGCATATACAGCGCTCATTTTATTGATTCGGAGCTTGAGATTCCACCACGCAGAAATTGATCACTGGCACAACGTGCAACGCCAACAATCGCTTATCAGAAACTTAAAACGCAATCAATCAATAAGGTTGAACCCTGCTAATTTGAGTAACAATGCAATTAGCGAGACAAATGGCTGCCGAATGAAAGCTAACGCAGTTACAAAGGCAGAAAAGAAAGTCGCTTTGTCAGGTTGTCCAAAAAAACCGGAAGTTGAGCATCCTTCCTTCGCATTGCATTAACTCCTAGAGACCATGTTTATTCAAGCAATTCTCGCATTTATTTTACAACAAGAAATTGTCCAACAAAAACCACAAAAACTACCTGCTGTAAACTGGTTATTTCAAGAAACTGGTATCTCATTTTCGTTGGGTTACTGAACAAGCAAGAATACAAGCAAGTACTGTATGTGCATTAATGAAATCCAATTTCACAGGTTTGTTCACGATGTAAGGTACATACATGTACATGGCCATTACAGTGAACACTGCATCCAAAGACATGTACTAGGTTTTAAATTTCGTTTTTAAATTTCGTTTTTATTAAGTTCCTATTTCAAGGTTTTATTATTATCGCGAGTGGGTATATACAGTGTACATGCATGTAATTAGTTTTCCAGCAACATTTTTTCACTATAAAGGGTAATTTAGGAAGTCCAAGTAAGTACACTACTTTGAGAATTTCCGTTACTGCGTTTATACATGTCCAATTTTTAGAACACCAAACATTACATGTATTCACTTTTGTGCGAATTTCAAAATAAGTGTGAGTATTGCACAAATGCCATACAGTTTGGATGTAGAATATGACTGACTGGACATTTGGTTTTTTGCTTACACATGCAAATGTAATATTTTGTTTATTTTTGTGCAATAGATATAATTTTATTTCGTTGGGCACTGACTAAATAGAACACACTATAAATTTATATATCATGGAATCCTGAATACGTCACATTTATCACTCAGATTCATCAATTCTTCACGCACCTCAAGTTTTATAAAATAGGGACCAGTGAGGAATCTTGGATCCCTTACAAAAATTTGAAAGGTATTTTTAAAGTTGCTAGTAAGTAGGCTTCCATTTTTTTGGTATCATAAATATTTCAACAAGTATCAAATAAGTCAGATCGGGTGCAAAATATACCTACCCTTGGAAACCTATGAAATACATTGGATATAGATGAAACCTTTCAACAACCAATAATGAAACCTTAAAGAAACCATCGTAGGTATCTTTTCCAAGGTTGCAAATCGTGTATACTAATAATACACCATAAAAATACCTTGATACCTACTGGATACTAGAAATTAACTAAAGTTTTACCTAAAATTTTTGTAAGGGATGCAAGAACTTCCCAGACCAAGCATCCCACTGATATACGGTAAATTTCCAGAGATCATTTTGGCAAACTCGGAGAAAACTACGTCGTCTTCATCCTGCCATTTTCTCTGGTAGTGTCCATTTCCGGCGACGACGTGTCAACATGCCACGTTGTTCGCCATCAGAGCTCGCTATTTTGCTCATCTCGTATGGCCATACATGCTCGCAAATCGTTAGATGGATGTCAAGAGAAATTGGATATTTTGGGGGTGGTTTCCAGCCCTTCTCCAGGCCGTAATGCGCACACCGCACCCACGCAGCTAGAGCTTCCCCGTGCCCATAAATGTAGCCATGTTTCAGTTATGGGGCACTTTCGTTTTACGACATATCAATTCTTATGCATGCATTCATTTTGCGTTATTTATGAGAAACAGAGCTCGCCTCGTTCTTTCTCTGGCAAATAAATACGAAATATTCGCTCTCTGTATGCATAAAACCCATCGGGGGAAAAAAAAAGAAAAAAAAATTAATGAGAAATTCTGGCAGCCGAACGGTGTTGATGCCCAAATTTCATGAATTTTGAATCGTGCTATGGATTCGTGCTCCTATTGTTTCGAGCGGGGCAACCATTTGCCATCTTGTAATGAGTCAACGTGAAAGAAAAGAAATTAAGCCAGGAGTAAGGAAAATGCCTTCCACAGCAGATCATCCAAATATCACACGTTTAGAATAACGGTTATGGATTGCTCAGTGGGGATCGTTTTACGAAAAAAATTACTTCCGACATTTACATAACTGAATCAAATTTCAAATAATTTACATTTATCGTTGAGGTAAAAGCTGAGACTAGAAAATTTAGAAAGGACACCAAAACATGGTATTTGTGTCACCAGACAATAATGAGCGAAAAATAAAAACCCGATAGCCAGATACTTTAATTAAGACAAGGAACTTTAAATAGCCTTAAAGTGAACTTAAACCTGGATGAGCAACCAAGATATCTATTTGGGAAAACATTGGTGCATTTGGTGTCATACGTTTAGCATCATAAGAATGTGTGAAGATTCAGGAGAAACAGGAAACTAATGGTATCTCATCTCAGTTACTCAAAATTTTGCCAGACATCGACTTTTTACTAAAAACAAACAACAATGATCATCTTGGCCAAAGCAGGATGATCAAGTCCGTTTTCCCTAACCGTCAATCCAGATACATTAATCAAGACAAGTCTCTTTAATTGCCTTAAAATGATCTTAAAACCTGCATAGGCAACCAGAATTTCAATGTGATCAAAACATTGGTGCTGTTGGTGTCATAGGATTTGCATCATACGAATGTGTGAGGATTCAGGAGATTAGGAGATCTCAGTCACTCAAAATTTTGCAGACATCGAGTTTTTACTAACACAAAGAACTACGAATATCATGAACAAAACAGGGTGATCAAGTGTGCATCTGTTTTATTGACTTTGTCCAACAAAATCTTCCCAAACGTAATAATCCTTGAAGACAACTTTAAAGGAATTAATTCTAGACGACGGCATTATGTGATAGGTGAGACCAGAAAATCAATAAAGAAGCAAAAACCAAAGGCTAGATGCTAAGACATTGTATTTGTCTCACCAGACACTGTATGAGCGTATTTTATGCACATTTTATAATTGAAAATTAAGTGAAAAACTAAGAACCAAAAGCCAGACACTAATTACAATAAGGTACTTTAAATTGCCTTAAAGTGACCTTAAAACCTGGAGAGTCAACCAAAATTTCAAAGTGGGCAAAACAATGGTGTCATTAGTGTCTTAGGATTAGCATCGTTAGAATACATTCAGAAGTCATCTCAGTTACTTACAACTTTGCCAGACATCGAGTTTTTACTAAAACAAACAACTGTGATTCCAAACGTAATCATCCTCCAAGCAATCTTTAAAGGAATTAATTTGAAACGAGTGCAATATGTAGACCATTATTACAAATTTAAAAAAAAAACTTCTTTAGACCATTCAATGGGCCCCATGTGCTTTTATGCTCATGCATTGTATAGTCTCAGAAATGTTTGTTTTCTGCCAATATATACATGAATATATAGTTTAAAAACTACCGATATGAGTTGAACCTCGAAGTTGCATCTGGGTGTGGAAATTTGCATTGGGACTATGGAGATCAAAATCTGATAAATTCTGGTAAAAAAGCCAGACAATACTGCACCCAAAATCCATTTCCAAAATGGGATTTTTTCCAAATATACAAATTTACTTTCTTTATGCAAAAACATGATATTGTAATAATTGATGTGGCAAGGGCTTCCATGCGGTACGTGTAATCTATTCCAATTTGCGACTTTTTATGGGGTTACATGTACATGTACAACAGCTGTATTTTCCATCAAATGAACTTCGAGAAATTCTAATTATGGAAATCTTATCAGAGTTGCTAGAGCAAGCAATGACAATTGCGCTAATTCTTCATGTGCCACTGGAGTGAAAACACTGATAATTTTACACGGCATTCGATTACTACTTAATTACAAATATCTAGCATTGTATCTTTAATTTTGGAAAAGTTACAACAAAGAACTAATAAAGTGCGAGTAGTATATCCTGCCTGGTTGCATAGAGCTCCGCCCCCATTGCCAACCAGACAGGATATACTACTAATGCAGCATTGGTTGGTTGGTTGCTGGGGGCTTAAAGGGCGCAATGCGAAGAAGGCAAAACAGCGCCCAAACAATGACTAGGTTGAAGCTTCCTGATGCTGCCCAAAGATCGTGCACTTACAGCAATTGGAAATAGAGTCTGTGGTTGAAATCCACTGAAGTCTTTGAAGTCCCATTGACGTCATTAATTGAAATCGCACTAAAGTCATGGTAACCGTGTTGTAAACATCACCATAACGGTCACAGTAAACTATACAGTAACCGCAAACGTCACGATAGCCACACCCTCACCATAATGGTAACAGCATCGATTCTAACCGTCCACATAACCATCACGGTAATCGCACCGTCAAAGTCACCATAACCGTCACGTGCACCACAAACGTCTCAGTAACCGCGCTGTCACCATCAGGATAACTGAAAAATCACTTTAACTGCAACGTTACCCACTGTGTCCATCATAATTAAAAGATGACTTCATTGTTTTTGGCCAATCCTCCTCACTTCTGTCACTATGTGTCATAATTTGTTTACACACACAGTATATGACATCCATGACGTCATTGACGTCATGATGTCACCCCTTAGTTTTAGAACAAAAGCCAAATGGCCTATCGTGGTTCCGTTTACAGAAAACACCATGAAAATTTTCACTTGGGCAAGCTTTTTCGCAAGTTAATAAAGTAAGCTTTCAGGGTGAATCCTTTTTGAAATATTGGGCATAGAGACGTCCCCTGAGGACATTGGTTGGCAATGCAAATACACCATGGTCTAATTGGCCCTTTTGTGGTGGATCTGGTTGTAGGATTCACCAGCACCCTTGGCAAAAGAGGGCCAGTATAACAGGGTCAGTATCATGGTACAGTTGTGCCAGAGGGCAAGCCAATTAGGAGGACAGCAGCCAGGAAGACATTCTGCAAGTCGGCAGACATTGCAAGTTGACTGGCCAATTACCCAGGTCAAGGCATAGCTAAGTCGAATTTCATGGGATTAGTGAAGCTTCTCATGGTGGGAATTCTGGGGCCTGCAATTACCACCTTCTCAGCCGTCAAGTGCGCTTGTCAATCGCTGTAGGCTCATCTTCAATCTGCATGCAATTTCAAGAAGATCCTCCGACATCAGGAGAGCCATTCGATCAATTCTCTCGCGGTTTTCTTTTGTTAATCTGGCATTTTTTCGAGGATTCCTCGCAGTTTACACCGATTTTCCAAGTTTTATATAGTCGACGCTTGGTTAATTTTATCGAAAATCTAACAAGCTGGCAAACAGCTCCTCAAGATGGAAATTATGGCCCCATTCGGTGTAACGAGAACAGGCAGCTTGCCAATTTGCTTTGGGGAGCAAACCACCGAAAAATGCGGAGTGAAAACGTTGTTCCAAGCCCCTAAAGCCCCTTATCGTGATTGCCGTCAGCCAACTGGAATCATTGAAAGATGCGAATATGAACGTCCCCGAGGAATCCTCGCTCCACTGAAAACGAGGAGTTAATTTGAACAATTGCAATCAATGGCAGGAAATCTTCAATTCAACTCGGTGCCCCGCAGTCAACTTAAGATAGCAGCTTTGAAAGGGGTAAAATCACTATCAGTGGAATGGCTACCACTTCGCACTATTTAATCAACGACGCGATATCTAACTGCCAACGAATTGGGCTGAAATTTGGTAGTAAAGTAACAACTCCAAATGTGCACTTTTCCAGATATTTTCACATGTACAATGTATATTTTACACGTGAAATCTGCCGTACTCGTCGAGTGGAGATCAATGACAACTTTGCTGGCTGCCAGATTTTTCCTTTAATTTTTTATGTGTGCAAATTTTGTGTAGGGGCTTCGCCTAAAGGCCCTTAAGCTGGCATTGATTGCCTGACGTTAAGGGCAGCGAAAGCGGACATTACATTGTGGAGTTCAATGATAAGTTTGCTAGCTAACAGAGTTATACCAATCATACATTAAGCTGGCTTAATGCATTTGCTACTTGAATTATGCGAGTGTCTTGAATAAAACAAACGTCATGCAGATTCTCAAATCAAGCCTGCATTAAGTCAAGCCAAAGTATGTAAAACACGTTTACATGCATGACTTACTGTACTGTACAATTAGGAGCAGAGATGAAACACGAGTGTCTTTTCTGTAGCAGTTCTACATCATGTTTCATACCAAAATTTGTAACTCAATTTCCCTGACTTTCCCTGACTAAATCTGATTAATTTCCTTGACTTTCCAAATAAAAACGTCACATGTAACCACAATTAACTATATTTTTTTGTATTTTTCTGTCATGATGACTAGCCAAATCTTCAATTGAATTTCCCAGACATTCTCCAGGTTTTCCAGACAAACAATTTTTACAAACAATTTTTATAGATTTTGATCCAAGCAAATATACTATGTATAGGAACCATTTCCTTAAACCATTTCCAGGCTTCAGTATACCAACTATTTGTAAAACTGCTCAAAATCCAGCAACTACAGTATGAATGGAAGATCCTAGAAAGCGGAAATGTTAATTGGAGTGAAAACGAGGTATGACATTTAGGGCCCTTGATAAAAGCCGCGAAAGCCCTCATTCGCCCTACATTTAGGTTCATCAAAGCAGGGAAAGAGCGACGGTGCATTTAGCTATCCATAAACATAACCGCTCCTTGTTCAAAAGCACCTAAGCTGCTAAGCACTTGATCAAATTCAAAATGCAACGATTGTAAACACGCACATTCTGTTCATATTTTTGGAAATCAAATTGAAAGACTCCCGGATAATAGAACTATTTATAAATAAAACATACCTTCGTATATTTTCATAACAGGGTGATGCAGTATACGATGGCATTTTACAATGGATCAATATCGTCGTGAAGCTACTTATGGAAGGGCAAATCTAACCTCGGTGGAAACGTTTCATGTTGAATATGCCTTATTCAAAATTTATATATGCAAGCAAACATACTTGGCATATCCATATATTTCGATCTGCAGTATATACACAGGCATATTGATAATGCAGTAAAATCTCTAAGTCGACTACCCAAGGGGCTGTCGCAAACTGGTCAACATAAGGAGGTGGTCAACATATGGAACGAGGCTTGCTCTGACACAGGATTTTAATTCCATGTGCTGCATGTACTTACATTTTACACATTTTACAATAATCATTCATCATTCGTGAATCAATCATGAAGAATCTTATTAAAATGTTCATAATACATTATCAGTATTGCTAACGAGCTGCAAATCTATCCAGCAATTATACCTACTGTACAATAGTACTGTAATTTTAACTCTGTAATATGTAACAATTTACAGTAATCATTCATCATTCTTGAATCATTCATAGATCAATCATGAATAATATTATTATAATGTTCATAATACAGTATCAGTATTGCTAAAGAGCTGCAATTTTATCCAGCAATTACACTTACTATTCAGTAGTACTGGTATTTTAACACTAATGTAACATTTTACAGTAGTCATTCATCATTCTTGAATCATTCATGGATATCTTAATAAAATGTTCATAATACAGTACCAGTATTGCTAATGGGCTGCAAATTTATCCTGCAATTACACCTACTTACAGCAGGTGTACTGGTATTCTAACGCTGTAATGCAACACTAATGTACAGTATACAGAATAAGTTTTGCAAACAGCCAATGAATTTAATCATCCATGACTTTACATGTTGAGAGCATGCTGGTTAACTTACAGAGAGTAAATTACTATTGTGTATCATTGTCCAAGTGGTCATCATACATCATTCAGAGGTGCAGGTTGTCAACAAAGAGGTCACCTTTCATTGGGCTAATGTGGTGACTGTCAATATACTTAATATGTGGTCATCAAGGAGAGGTGGTAAACTTTGAAGGTTCTACTGTAGTTGATAACACAGTATGCTTAACTTTAAAGCAACCAATAATGACAATGTTATTTAATGAAAATCAGACAGAACTAGCTTTCAATCACCGGCAATCAGACATTTTCCAGCAATTTGCCATGCATGTATAGTTAATTAAAAACACATTTCCCTAAAATTCAAGCTGGTATTTAGTGGTATATGCGCTGGCTAGAAGTCGAAAACATGATCGAAACCAAGGCTACATGGCTGTTGGTTGGAGCAATCTGATCCCCTGATAAACAAAACCCTGGTTTTACACTTGTGCTTCGACACGCCTGCATAATCCGCGATAGCCGTTGATGAGGTGTAATTGAAAACACATCGAAGTGTGGTTTAATGAGAAGTGCTGAGCACCACACTTTGAAGTGGATCCTCAGGGCTCATGTCAAGTGAAAATGGGCGCATTAGAAGGAGGAATAAAGGGGCACGACATCTGCATTATAAAAGTTCGAGGACATTATAGGGTGAATGAAGTAGGGAAAATCTAGAGGGACAAAAAGGGAACAAAGAATAGGAAATTAGGGAAACGGAATATAGGTCTAGGTCAGGAAAGGAAAGAGGATTTAAGTTGGTTGTGGTGGATTTTAAGGCAGGGTGGCAAACAAATTCAAAGTTTGGAAATTTAGGACTTATTGAAGAAATATTAAGGACTATTTTAGGACCTTTGGAGACTAAGGACTATCTTAGGAATTTTTCAAGCAGTACAATTTTTACAATACAGTATTTCAATCTATGTGTAACAATACAACATTAAAAAACAAGATTGGTGTAAAACTGCAAGTGTGCCAAGGTAAAGGCAGTTTCGTCAAACTGCAACTGTGGCAAGGTAAACCGAGTTATATCAAACTGCGTCTGAACCAAGATAACGGCAATTTTGTCAAACTGCAGTTGTACCTGTAAGTTAAAGACTGTCAGGGTTTAACGTAGTACATGTGATTTGACATCACAATGTACAGGGCGTTTTAGGACTTTAGGACATTAAGGACTAGTTATTTTTTTAGTACTTTTAGGACTTGTTTTCCGTCCATATAAAAACGAAACAACCAACAAGCATAAATCTAAAACGAATGAAAAGTTAAAAAGAGTCTGTTAATTAAGTATGTGGGCACTTGAAAATAATTATTTCTTCCAAAAGAAAGTGATTTGTTACTTGTCTGGCTACCAGTGATGCAGTAAACCAACCATAACTGGGCATTTGATGCAGTAAAAAAGCACACGAATAGATCAACAGTTGATAAATCAGGGTCCATAATTCAAAACCAAGAAACGTCCAGCGATTTGGATGACAGAGGTCTAGTAAATAAGACAGTCATTAAGGAAGAAGTCAGACGTACAAGTATCGCCTCTCAGCAGCTAAAAGGGGATGTGCCAAAACGCCCAATGAATGGCAATGACCGGACAAAATGCCCCTAAAACGAAACCAAAAATGATTTCGTTGACAAAAGAGAACATCAAGCCTAATTCCAACTGAGTAGTAGTGAGGTCTCATTAATTTTTTTTTTCAAATTTCAGCACTATTACAACGCTACCCCTGTGCCACATTATTTTGATCCAAAATGAGTCTGTAGAACACAATGGCACTGCATATTGCAATTCTCAATTCCTGCATCCGCAATCATTTTAGTTGCAGATCAATCCCATGGAATGTATGACTGAAGGATGAGCAAAACACCAAGAAAGAAAAGAAATGGACAAGAAAAGAAAGAGTGAGAAGCAAATGCTAAAGGGGTAATGACGGAGAAGAGGCTATGTTTCAAGAGCATGCAAATTGAATGGAAAAGCTCTAAAAAGAGCTCTGACTGCCTGGCATCTTTTGTCTCCTCCACAATGACTTTATGAAGGCAATTAATAAGACAGAAACCTCGCTTCCAACAAAGAGCTCATTATCTGCTCTTCATCACGGCAAAATGAATGGAATTGGATCCAAATAGCGCGGCTAATTAATTACAAATTGCCGAGGCATGGTTCCAGGCTGAACATCCCGCTGACAACGGCCATCGAGCTCCTCGTGCCTAATTACCCATCCAGATACCTTGATGCAACTAACGTTGGCTGAAAACAAGCATAAACAAGGGGCTAAGTATGGTGAGGGGCGGGGGGCCAATTAATCAGATTACGAAAATAAGCCAACGCCAGCGTTTCACGGCTTGTTGTCTTGTTTACGAGGTAATTACACGTCCAAGGGAAAGCTACATGAGCCAAAAACTTGGCACTTCCATCCACGAGGAAGATCATAGCAAAATCAAAATGGATCGAGCATGCAGCAGGTTGATGCTGGGCCAGCTAACCATTTACCTGCTGCAAGATCGCGAAACCCTTCACAGGGTTCCACATTTTTTTGAGAATTAAATTCCCTGACTTTCCAAGTTTTTCTAGGTCATTTTTGAATTTTTCCATGACCATGAAAAATCAACATTACATTACTTCATTTTTCCTTTGCAAAGATATTTATTTCTAGGAAAATGGTTATAAAATTGGAAGTGAACATTTGAAACCATTTGTAGCTTTAGTAATAACTTAGATGGAAGAGTAGGCTAACTTATGTTTCCTGCTTTGGCAATTTCTTAATCAACAGCAATAATGTCATTCATTTTTGTCTCTGCTCCTTTTCTGAGGGAATTTGACTTAATTATCAAACTGATAAATTGTTACTCTTGTGCTTCATCAGCATATTTCTTCCATTCAGTATTGAGTGGATAACTTATTAAGACTATAATGCACTTAGCAGGACATTCAACTTGTCTCCAAAAATAAAGCATGACTTCTAAGCCGATCAATCTAACATTAATATGGTAATTACAATTGCGATCAAAGCACTCAATCAAGGATGATCATCAAATGCACAGAGGTGCACATAGATAGTAAATCAATACAGAGGAACCTCTGTGGGACACCCATGGTGCATTCCGAAAGTGTTCTAGCTAGTGAGGTGTCCCAGCTTGAGAGTTTAGCAAGTTTTCACAAATATAAGATCGTACAGTATACATATCATCAGTTTCAATTTGTCTGAACGCGGAATTTTCCCGTTGGCGGTACATGAGACACTGTTCCACTTTCGAGTTATGGAGTAGCACACTTACATGGGTTACCCCAAATGATGGGGTGTGCCACTTACAGGGTTGCCATCGTTTTCTAAAAACTGTCTTGCAATCAACATCATTTCAACATCATTTCGAAATCAACATCATTTACTGACTTTGCGCGACCTAAAATGGAACTTTTGTTAATCAAATTAATACTCAATGATCCCATAGCATCTGAAATTTAACAAAAAAGCTTAAAATAAAACCAACCATTTATAAAACAAAATAAAGTCTGTCGACCTCAATAAATGATGTATTCAATTCAATTCAACTCAGTACCCTACTGTCAGTAATTTACTACAATGTGGCAGGGGGTGTAGTCCATCAACTCAAATTAAGATTCGGTGGGTACCACCAAGACATCATTGTCAAATTCAATTTCTTGAAGCTGAAGGCTATCCTTAGGAAGATAATTCCAACGTCGAATGGCATGCAGAAAGTAATACCAATAGTAAGAATCTGTATGGGCATGCAATTCCATGAGAGGATTGGAATGACAAGTTCTACAAACTCGGTGGATTCGTTTAAAAATTCCCTCCACCAAATTAGCATTTTGGGGT
>JAQGAF010001077.1:0-35601 GCA_034687865.1 Kryphioiulus occultus | reverse complement strand
GTATCTCCATTTTCGTTAAGTGGTTTCATAACTTGCCTCGGTTTAAAAAATTTCATGCAATGTATTTAACCCCCCCCCCCCCATATGCAAATACTAGGGTGGAGTGCAACCCTTTCCTATACAACATTTGGTAACTTGAAAACACTGTTCTGACGCGTCTGGAGTCTGAGTGAAATTTAAATGCACTTTAAAAGACTTTAAGTACAATGTAAAGAAGAGCTGGATAAATCATTATGGTCTAGCCCTTGTGGATTTTTCATCTTCTACCGTATTACCATAAATGTATACCGGTATTCTTATAGAAAAAACATCGTCAGAATTGTTTTTTATAATTTTTATTTAATACTGATGCCCTAGTGCCAATAGCACGTATTAACAAAATTGTAATTTTTCAATGGAGAAAAAAAAAGTTAATATTTCATTTTGAATGCAGCTGAAATGCTACACACGATTAATAATCAAGTATTTTAATGTTTTTACGTGTTATTACAGTGTTAACATGAGCTTGTTTCATATTACATGTATTAAACTTTAACAAGGTTCGGACCCCAGGAACAATTTTATTGCTATTACAGTAGGCTAAAGGCACGCAGTAGTAAGCCCTCAACAATGGTATAAACATACAATTTTGCTAAACAACGATACGTAGTATTGCCACTTGGCCATGGATATATTAAAAATTACTCTTGATTTCTGGATACCTTATTTTGTAAATGCTCCAGTTCTGTGTTCTGTGGAGCATCATTTATGCTTAAAAAAGAAATCTTGATGTTGGGCTTCACCTCATAACACATTTCCCTGTATTGGCCATTATAAAAAGCTGATTGTTATGAGGGCAATGCCTCACACGTTGACTTCAACTGATCTTTATCGCGTGATTGAGACTACGTCCACCATTTATATACAGTAGAACAAGAATGGATGTTTGTTATTAAATTTGCACGCAGACAGAGGATACCCTTAATTAGGAGTAGGCGTTACTTTGAAAATGCGAATAAACAAACGTTCAAATTAATTAATAAGATCAGAAATACGGCTCGCTCATCTTTATTTTAGGTGAGTCGAAATACAGCACACATAGGCGGGGTGCTCGTGTTAGTAAATCCCAACTTTCCTTCGAGTTTTACAAATAATTGTTTCGGGTCCTCTTGTTTTTGCCATTATTCATTGATTACCTAAATGTCTCCAGGCTTTATGTCACGCCAGCGAATCAAGTTCTTTATCAAATTAGAGACAAATGATCAAACCATTAATACGAAGCACATTTTCGATACCTGATAACCAAAACTGCTTCTGTATATAAATTAATCTGGCAGGATTGCCAAAAGGTCAATTAAACACACCAATAACAAAAATAAATAATAATCGAATTCATAAATCATGCAATTTAAAAATCTTTATCGAAGGCAAGTGAGAATGAGAATGAAGTTTTATTGTTGTTCGATTTTTTGCGAATATCACTAGCTAGTAAATTGCCAAGGTGCGGACTCTCTTTCCCGATATCATTATTTTAAGACACAAGTTTATGTAAATATTTGAACAGATAAATTGTCATTGTCTATTTTGTCATCACTTCACCACTGAAAACAACCATCCAGCAGTTGCTGGAGATGGGCTTTTCTCCCAAACACATTGTACATGCATGAATACAAGTTAGATTCAAATTTCTTAATAGGGTTTGAAATTAGGTTGAATTGTTATAGTGTGCTGTAAATTTTTGTACCAAAAAGCTGCTTGGGTAACTGTAATACTTTCCTTGATTGACGTGTACATGTATTATCAAAGGACAACAGAAATATGTGCGAATTTATGAAAACTGACCATTGTTTTTTGTTTTTTCCCCAAATGTAGACCTTTGTCACGCCCAGGTGGTTTTGAATTTAGCGCTTTCCAAGATGGCCTCCTGATGAGTTCTGAGTGGGCGTGAATCGCACGTGGTGGCTCCGCCCATATTTTGGCTGTTACGTGGTAGGCGCCGCCTACCTGCTCCTTACCTGGCATACGTAATAATGCGCAGGTAGATTGCATGAAACTGACCATACGCGGAGCTGAGGGTCAGTCGGCTCGGACGCGATGACCACCACCTGCGAGAGCAACGCCAATGTCCAAAGCACGCGGATGACCAGTCCTCCCATCTAAGATTATGAAATTGACGAGGAAAAAAATCACTTTGGAATTTACCTTCGAAGAGTTCGTACCATCCTTCTGTCTCGCCTCACGCCTGGATTAATCATACCTGTGTCCGAACACGCCGCAACCATCAGGTAAATCATTTCGGCTTTATTAATATTCGGCATCAGGAGGGACAACCGATTTTCCTAATTTTTGAAGAAAATATTGCACGCATGGGTCAGTCACTCGGCTTCTGGGAAGATGTTTGGAAAGTTTTTGGAACGTTTTAAAAAGTCCTTTCCGGATTTGGATCGAGTCCAATGGGATCTCTCAATTTTTTTTTACTTTTTATTTCGATAACGCGTTTTAAATTAAGGATATTGTCTTTAGATCACTTTAGATCATATAATTTTTTTCTGGTACAACGTGTGACACAACGATTTGTGAATTAAGTTTGACCTCGCTGCCGTCGTGTTTTCGTGAACGTCAAACGTCGGTACCACCTTCCACGCTAACCCCATGCACTTTTATAAACTTTTTACAAAACCTGTATTGGCGTTTCGGCTTTAATTTTGCTTCAATGAATCACGAATATGCACCTTGTCGAATTCTACGAATCACGTCTTTGAGTGGTGCAAGTTTGCAAGAAGCCGTGGCTACCGTATAATATAATGTAATGCTCATCAAATAATTCAAATTCAAATCGAGCTTCATAACTCGTATTTTAGACGAGTTTCATAACTAATATTCTAATCGAGCGTGTATTACTAGTTTTTTTTTATACCATGCTGCAAACGCATGGTGATTTTTTCGCCACTTTTACATGCATCTCGAATTTGTTTCGTTTATTGACTCGATAGAATGCTCGGAAAAAGAATATTGACCTCAACGTTTCCCATAAATTCATCGCTTTCCAAATGCGATAGTTTTTCTCTCAAAAATTTCCATTACATATCCGTTCCAATCTGAAGGGGTTGTTGTTTCGTTTCAACTTTTCGCCCGCATGTTTTAACCCCTTTGTTTGTTTTGTTGTTGTTTTCTTCTCCTCTGCATGGCCGACATTTTGGACCACATTTTTTGGCCCACAGTGTGATTGGTCGGCCCTCCTCCTGACTCCTATCCTTTCAATACTCGCATTCATGTGTCTTTTTTGCTGCCTCTGGGCTATCTGCATTTCCTTCCAAACTAGGTTTATAGTAGGTCGGCCGCTCAAATATGCGTTGCAAATTAGTAGTTTTTTTCAGGTGCATACAGTTTACGTGTTAGCGTATTGTTTGTGTTTGCGCCATTAATTATTTTACAATTCTTAGAAAATTTAAACTGACCTCGTCTTGGACAATTTGCTGCAGCAACTTACTCGGCATTGCCAAGCTTGTTCTTTTTCCGATAATTCCCACATATTCTTGATGGGTTGGTTCGTTAAACATACCTTAACCATCAGAAGTAGCTGATATTTAGTTGATCATTATTTCCAGATGCAATAGGTTATTATTTCCATTTTTGATTTATTTTCCAAAGGGTTAAAATTAAACGTGGTACCGGTATATAAAATTGCATTGCTAGACATTTAGAGTATATTCATGTATGCCTTTAACACTGAACACTTGCTAATCCATCAGTTGTTAGGTCATTCGATAAGACGTTCCAGGAAGTAGCCTATTACAATATTTAAATTAACAATCATATCCTCTAGAGACCCATACATTTTTTTTGTTCAAGCTGCATAATCTTTTGTATACCTATAATTGACTAACATATAAGGATAACTGCCAAATTTTTTGTGAAAACATTAAATATTTTCAGAATTACGGCCATGGCATTGTAATGGACATTGGGTCTCAACGGTAATAACACATAGCAAATGTCCATTTGAATGGACGATTGGTCTCTAGAGGATATAAATGTGTAGAAAATATTGTCTTATATTCTGTGGGTTTTTTTTTAAGATAAAACGCACGATATATTTTAGACCAAAAACACTTTCACCAGCACTATTGATAGTATTAAGTGAAGGCTTTCGAGAAATCTCGACATGGTATAGCAGGTTCATTAAAAGGAATGCTAACTACATGTGGGCCTATGTTGCTGCCATGTTAATTTAAATAATGTGAAAATTGGCAAAATTTGCTCTTCACCAATTGACCTCTGCTCTTACAGTGTATGTACTTGCTTGTTGGTTTCTCCAATAATGATTTAAAACATCTGACCACCTGGATAAGGAAAAGGAATATGTAGACTGTGCAGTGGTTCCAAGGTTCTGGTTGTGGTCAATTTTCGATGGAAGTGCCAGATAACCAGAAGACTTTTTGCCACCAATATTCCCGCATTCGTTCCCCCCTGATATTATCAGCATTAGCAATTCAAATAACAATTTATTATCTCGCTTAATCTTAGAAAAAAAAGCGTAACTATACAGTTCTTAGAAATAGGCAAATTTATTGCGATATTCATAAACCTGTTTCCCATTCATTTTTAAATGTATGTGCCGTCGAGTAATATCCTCACAGCGTACAAATAATAATTTACGAATTTTATATTTCTTCGCATGTACAGAGGACTAATTAGTATGCAAGGAACTGAAAAGTTTACCGAATTAATTAGCATCTTCCTCGTGAAAGTATATAAACATAAGCGAAATGACATTTTTGAGCAAAAAAACTCACTTCAGTTTCGAGTCAGCTCAAATGCAAATTGCTCACGAAATTAAAAACCGAAATACATGTATCATGTGTATACCAACGGCTAGAAAAATCACGCCGAGAATTAGAATGATACAACATTTTTGATCGCTGTTTTGAGTCGATGATGTCACACAAGAGAGCGAACTTGCAAAGGTTTTGGATTTCATTAATTGCAAACCAAAAATCCACCACATGCATTTTGTCTGAATAAATGGTATTTGAAATTTTTGAAAACTGAAACTTCAGTGTAGCACCGTTATGCCGACACTACATAGTAAGTTATCTGAAAATTCGGATAATCGTCAATAATGGGAATAGAACATCAATCCATTACTACTTCATGCGCATTACACGATCAGTATTAATGTTCGTATTTCTTGAAACTGACAGAAATATTGCCACGGGTAGGATCCACAATAGTCGAAATTAGGATGACACATGCTCACCAAATTTAAACATTTGTCTTTGAGTAACATATACCCCAACCAAATTCTAGAATTTTTGTTCTGCATTTCCCCCTTTTCGTAATGTAAATTGAAATGAGATTAATGTAAAGCCCTTGACAAGACATGTTTTGTAATCCACTTTTCTTTGCCTCATTCCAGTTTCCTGCATCTGCTAAATCGCGACGCCATCATGAAGTGGTCAAGATGATCGCCACCCACGCTTCCACATTCTGCCCCAGGGGCCCATGTCCACGGTAATGGGAACAATGCGAAAGATGGAAGATTCGCCGATGGACGAACAGATGACCGTTGCTGCAAGGTCGACCAGCAACGGCCACGGCAGTGGAGGATGCTGCAACAGCGTAGCCAGGAAGAAGACGCTGGTCAAGCGGAGGCGTAGGTCAGAGTGCAGGCCCCACAACGGACACTTCCGGAAGAGAGTCAGTGTGAAGAGGCAAGAGGAGGTTGAGGACTCCGACGAGGGCGCTGATGGCAACGTCCCCATGGACCTGAGCAAGAGAGCCGGGGACGATAGAGCAGTCAAAGGCCAGTGTCCAGAGAGCGACAGCAGAGGCTTGGAGCAGGAAGTGGAAACGGAAGAGCAGCCGCTCAACCTGTCCAGGAACACCAGGAAGATTTCCTTGCGCTGCGATTCCTGCCCGAACGTTGCGGCGGCCAACAGCAGCGGCGTGTCCAGTTCGGCATCGCCGGAACTGCTCCAGAAGCGCGTGCGCTTGGAGGAGATGGTCAGCTACATCCGACGCTTCTCGGTGGTGGACAATGACCAGCACATGGGCGCGGCTGGCGGCGCCTCGGACTCCAACCACGAGATGGAGGACGATGCCGAAGACGCAAGGAACGTCTTCGGGGCGGTGAAGCGCTCGCTGAGCTGTTCCAGCCTGATGGACGCACCACCGGCATACGGTTGCCGGCGGAAGAACTCGGCTGCCCAGCAGCACAGGAAGCGACCTAGGGTGGAAGAGGCGCCAGATGGCGTCCCTGGTGTCGGCTTCGTGTCCTACCCCGTTCTTCGGCAGCAGCTCCTCGGCGTCGACTGCAGACGCGTGGGGCTGCTGCAGTCAGCGTCGCCGAACTACACCAAAGATGATTGCGAGTACAAAGCTGAAGATGAAGACGAGGAGGAAGTAGGTGGCGACAGCAGCGGGAGGGAGAACGAGGACACCGAAGACGGCAGCACACTCCTGCACCACCAGATGCGGTTGCTGTCCACGGCAGTTGCCGATTCCTCGCAGCGCTTTTCGTGGTCGGCGTACGCCTACTACGCCAACCTGTTCCAGGAGCTGCAGGGATCCCTGGCGTCCGGGGCACCAAACACCCTGCCGCTGTCACTCGCCTTACCGCTGAGCATCCCGGCTACGGCAGAGAGCCGCGGAGAATCGCCTCTGTCCACCGAGGGCGTACTGATGACGGCGGCGACCCCTATGGCTGCTGGCGCTGGCGATGGCGCTGCCAACGCCATGTTCCGCAAGCGGGCGCCACGGGCCCTCACCGGCAAACACGTGAAACACGGCACCGGCGCCAGCCCAGCCACGCTGCTGACGCTGCGACAGAAGATTGAGCAGAAGCGCAATCAACAGGCGGCGTCTCCGGCCCATGGCCGCATGGACAGGAAGGCAGCTGATGCTGGTCGGATGCACAAGGCCATGAAGGGAGCACCCGCATCACTGCTCAGCAAGAAGAAGAAAGCCGTGTCTTAATCTGTGCCAAAACACTTTTCTTTTTATTTATACGGATGGAGCGTCGCAGTGGCTGCACTTCCAATGTTCCTGACTAGGAGGATCCTACTTTCCACTACTGCCCACTAAAACTGCATTCCAGGGTCCTCGGACCCAGCCTTGCTTCATCAATGTATTATTTATGATTTTTGTTTTCTACCTTTGTCTTCATTAGGTTGGAAGGCGCACTTGAATTGCTCCTCCGGTTCCGAGCGTATCTAATTTATGTTGCCCAGCATCGAAACTGTGCCTTGAGATATCTGTGCCATTGCGAAGGCTCTTCCGTCCACATCATCCCGTTACTCGAGCAAGACTCTTGCCGAAATGCACTATTGAGAAATGTTGGGCTGCGTACATAAAACTAAAGAAGCTTTGCTGAAGCAAAAACTGCATCATGTACGAATGACATTATGTCATTCTTACATTTTGGTGGTTTGGTTTGCTTCAGAGAGGATGAAGTTAAACCAAGCACTCATGCACTGTTCGGTAAAGTAATACATGTATCTACTGCTTATGGCTAGTGTTTTGCATTGTAGAATTAGCGAACGGCAGCAGAGACGCGGTGATATTCGTGGTTAAGTTCCTGATTTTACCCATGTTTCATAATCATTCCCACTTGTGTGCTTCGTCCAAACCCGGTTGTTGGAATCTAGATTGCTCTTCCTACCATAAGTTAATAGATCAATCAGCTTTTTGAACTGCAATGCTTGGCAGAATTGATACCGAAAAATGGAACGGGCTAAATAACCTTCCAATAAAATGCCCTAATTTTGGACATTTTCATGATCATCATAGATATGCATTCCACTAGTGTGGTATCAAATGAGGAAAGGGTGTTCCTAAACCGGTCTAGAGTGTCTTTGAAGAATTGCTCTCTAAACCGTCATAATCAGTGTCCTATCTGCATAAACTTTCAGTAGATAAAAGTTCACAATTTTGACCTATCTACTAAAATGTTCCTATATTTTATTGTATAATTCAGCATAAACATGTAAATAGTTAAGGTTGTGAGCCTGGAAAGTTCACTTTGAAATCAAATTATTTTTCTACATAAATAATACTACATGGAGTATATCATGACATTACATTGGATGAAAGACAGTGGTCCTCTTGCCAATATTCTGTGATTTATGCTATTTGCACTTCACAAACATTTTTTTTAAAATTAAACCAACTATAACCCATCTACAGAACTATGTTCCTCTAGCAGCGTCTCATATATTAAGCTTACTAAACACATTTTAATTTCCATTTTTATTGATGAATGCCCTGAACGTTTTTCAGTAATTTTCAAAGGGGAAATTCTGACATCATAGTTATTTATATTGGTTTATAAGTTCCTTGATGGTATTGTTGCACGTGTGCCAATGTCAACTTCCTATGTTTAACTTTCAAAGAAAGGGCATATTGGCGAATGCTGACTTTTAGAGCAAGACTCCTGCAGAAATGTCTTACATTCATCAACTTGTTATTAAATGAGAAATAATAGTCTAGGCTCTATTTATAATTTCATTCTCCAATGCCTGATGTTCCACTTGGCTAATCCTTGCTTTTTGTAACCAACTTTGGCCTTACTTGATGTTATTTGGTATTTTAGAAATGTTGGAATGTCTGACAGTCTTCCAGTAATCAGCATCTTTCAGCACACATTCTCGCCTTAAAGAAGCTTGATGAAAGATTTTACTAAAGATTTCTTTTAGAAAAAAATTATTTTATTTCAAAATGTGCATGTATGTTTTATGACAAAATAAGATGCCAAATTTGTCAGGTGTCTACTTTGGTTATGTTCTTGCCCTTAAGACTAATGCAGTCACTCGTTGACCTTTCTTCCCACCGAACTGGAACTGTGCCATTGGAATTTCTTCCAAAACTTCGAAATCTGTTAAGGAAGCAAGGAAAGACAATGTTGAGGTAGCTCTAAACGTAAGCCCTTTTGTGCTCAATGTTCAACTGAATTCCGAAATGAAATTATTTTTATTTGAAGATTTTTGTGATCCATATTCTCGGAAATTTTACTTACTCTTGATGAATTGCGCGTTAAGTTCCTCCTTCGTCCAGTTGCACGAAGTCAATATAAGCAGACCATTGTTGAATAAAAGCTGTTGCACGTTCGATACGTACACTTTGCGTTTGCCAGACGCATCGTCCGGATCCAAACTAATGGCATCATATGTTCCTAAATCAACATTCTTATGAAGTTAACTTTTTTAAATAACGATTTATTTTGAAAATTCAACCATTTTTGTATTTCACCCAACGATGGGTGTTTTTTATGATATCAAATCAAAGTTTTATATAAGAAAATGATATGAATAGGCTTAACCTTTGTCTGTACAAATGTGATATTTCTTATTAAAGGCAACACGTGAACAATCCTTTCCTTGTATTTCCAGAATATTTCCAACCTAAATTAGAAATACATCTGATAAGATGCCAGAAAACAATATGTCAACAGCAAAAGGATTACCTCCAACTGGATTTTGGATTGCTTGTTTTGAGCTGCTATGATATCATTTGCTAGTTTGATTGCACTTTCGGAATAATCGACACCTGTCAAATTCGTAAATCCAGCTTCCTGAAATTAATAACATAAATGTACTAATTGAAACAAGGTTAAAAGGGTATTAAGTACTACATGCATCCATGACATCCACGACGTTTCAGCAAGAGTGCCACAATCGACTTTTTCAAATTTTGGTGAGGCAAGTGTAAGTTAAGTATCCTCTGGTTTCTTTATTAGGAAAATGTAGGGCAGTGACGAAGCTATCCAATTTTGATTATGATGACCTCATTGTCATAAATTAATCGATGCTCATATACACAGATACATTCATCAGAACTTCTAGAATAGCATTGAGCAGCATTGTTGTCAGGGCGTACGTTTGAGTCATGCGTTGAACATCGTACCGTGGACATCTAATTAACAAATTGATGCCAAACATACTTGCATTTGAAGAAGGAAGACTCCGTTTCCGCAGCCCAAATCCAAAACAGCCGCATTTTTATCAATCAACTTGCAGTGATCCATCCATCTCACAACCCGTTTCATCGTGTTTTCACCAAACCAGATTTCACCCAAATCCCCATGATCAATAAAGTTTTCGTGTTCTTCGGTATAGGTTTTTTCCCAACTGAAATAATTCAACCTTTATATCATCATCTATGAGGAATGCTAATAATACTGCAGCATAAATATTTCGGGCACTTACTAATCTTTAGTTCCCAATTCAGAAGATGGAAGAAGCATCTCCTCTGCCATGGAAACAATCAACAACCTCGAAGCTAAAACAAGCGCCATTCACTACCAGTTAGGATTTGTCGCCCGGAAAGCGTTACCGCCCCCTGCCAGTCACAAGGCCAACCACAGTCCGCCAATCAAAGCGTACTTCGGTCTCGTGGTTTGTGACGTCATCATCTCGTGACCATTCGTCTGCGCCATTTTGGAAATTATTGTTGCCGAAGTGATAGTGTTGAAATTGAGTGACGAATTTCAGTTGGAACTGTCCAAACGTAAGTACCAATACTCAATTTTTTTTTGTTACATGGGCGTTAGCGGGACACATACTTCTTTTAAAATGTAAAATCCGAACACGATTGTGAGAAAATGAGATGCAATTCTGTTGGGTATACGATGAGCTCAACATTATGTCCATGGAAATTTCATCATGTCTGGTTGGTGAACAGCTGAAAAGCTTGTAGGCCTATTTGGCGTTTGTGAGCAACTAATTTGTACGTAGTTACATGCGAGATAAGTTGTTTTATTAATTTACTCGTGTTCTAACATAGTTGAGGCGTGTGTTGTATCGTTAATTAGCGCACTGAGTGATTCTTACGTTTTTTTTATTTAAAATTAAATTTAGCATTTTGATACCTTTTGATTAAATCTGGCATTTGATACGGTACATGCCAGAGCATTTACATGTACAGTATATACATGAATGATAGCGTTCAATTAGCCCGAATAGCTAGTTTCAGGGAAAGCTATGCTTGAAGCTGCTGCATGAGGTCAGATCCTGGCGATAACATATTGAGGCTGTCTTCTCCGCCCCATAGTCCACACCTATACAATAATCACATGAATTGTTACTGTACAGTGTAAAATTTGCTTCATCCGACTATAGAATGTACAAACAGTCCTTGATATTGCAGGAAGTTTTCAACAAAATGTTTTTCTTATGGTTGCAAAGGCAAGAAAGCTTTCCCTAAGCTTTGTTATTATGGGAATTCAGACTAGAGGAATGCAAGGCTGATGTCCAATAAGGTGGCATTATTGGCACAAATATTGCTTGTTTACCTGATGCATGTTTCTGCACATCATGAGTCTTCTACCGCCAAAAAATACCCCAAACACTTATTATAGATGGGATTTTACCAGCTTGGCCTCCTTCTGTTTATTTCCGTCTAGCAACAATGTGTCATGGGGTCCATAAATGGCCGTGGTAAAAGGTCAGTTCTATCATGGACATTGATTCCACCAACAATGGCCTATACATAGATTGTTCTTGAATATAACGCCCCAAAAAGAGAACGCGAGCAATTGCGTGTTTCAGTTGACCTTTAATACTCATTCTCAACCTCTCAGCATGTTAATCAGCTTCAGGGAGAACTAGGCTACGGACTCAAATAGGTTAGATATTTGAGTGAATCTGTAAATACCCAGTTGTTTTTTTGCGTTTAATAGATCATGAGGCTTTTGTTGTGATGTCAACAAGTACCATGTACATGTGGTAGCAATATACATTAACTGCTGTTAACTAGTTATTGCGTAGTACAATTATCGCTGTTTTAAATCTATTCCCTACCAGTACAACTTGTGAGTGGGCGGCCTAACTTATATCCCTAATTAAATGACATCACTGGGCGAGTCAAATCACTCTTAGTACCACCTGAATTTCATGTTTGACCTAAGGTCATAAAAATCCATTAAATCAAATGTCATGGATAGAATGCCTATATCTAGGCCTACCTGAATTTGACCTTAATGAATTTTTGAAATATTATTCCCTACCTCCAGTGTTCACTAATGCACTTACGAGAGAAAAAAATTAGCTTAGGCACTACTGTGACAACTGGTATTTGTATTGAGTTAGAAATGATGGACTAAATGACCAAGTAAACCTTCTAGTTCTGATAGTTATCTTTTGCCATTAGTTTTGTGACTGTCTCCTTATAAACTTTGCCATAGGGGTAATTTTAGATTAATTTAGGCTTGACTTTGTCATTGCCAATGCGTTTACCAATTGGATAAAGTTCATGCAAACAGCCATGGCCATTCTGTAAATAAGAAAATCTGATTTCAAAGATAAAACCTTATTTCTCCAATTTTGCATTTGTTTTGAATTCGGTTCAATGTCCTGTCACGTCTGCGTCAAACAATTTGATATTGCAAAAAGCTACTTCAACGTTGATTCAAAGTTGCATTTTACTGTTTAGGTCATTATCTACTTTTGTTATTGACCGAGCAACTGGACCTGCATTACCTTTAATTGTGGATTTAGAACAAGATTGACGTGCTATGATATTCAACATAGGCCCTGTTAGATTATTAGCAGTTTGGAGAACCAACAGCTGGCTCCTAATTTTGCCAATTTTAAAAGTAGTATATGTAGTGATTCCCACGTTGCCTAACATATTCGTGCAAAATGTTGATAACGCCTCCGCAGCTTTGTAAATGATTCGTTTCACGTTTTTAGATACAAGATGTCGTCCAGGAAAAAGGTTCTTCTCAAAGTTATCATATTGGGTGATAGTGGGTAAGTAGGGCCAACTTTCTGTAATTTTTTTAAATCTTTTTTTATTCTGTGCTCTAACTGTGTACTCGCATTATTACTCGGCAAATAAAGTGTAGGTAAAACGTCCTTGATGAATCAGTATGTTAACAAGAAATTCAGTAATCAATATAAAGCAACCATTGGGGCCGATTTCTTAACCAAGGAGGTTATGGTTGATGATAGATTGGTCACGATGCAGGTTAGTTTTTCACATTTTTAGTAATCAGGGCATTGTCATCTGATTAATTTCTTTATTCTGTTGCTATGTTGAAGATCTGGGATACTGCTGGCCAGGAGAGGTTTCAGTCTCTAGGCGTTGCTTTTTACCGAGGAGCAGATTGTTGTGTCCTAGTGTTTGATGTCACCATGCCAGCCACCTTTAAATCTCTAGACAGTTGGCGCGATGAATTTCTCATTCAAGCCAGTCCTCGGGATCCAGAAAATTTTCCCTTCGTTGTGCTAGGAAATAAAATCGATTTAGAAAATCGAGTGGTAAGTTAGTTTTGTCTATTGTTACTATTAAAATGTTTGAAAATAGGCAATGCGATACCTCCAAGCATTTGCAACATGTGTTGATACTACACTGTTGCTAGTTATTTTTATAATCATTTTCCTTAAATGTGCCTACAATTGCTTGTATTCAATAATTTGGATTGATCTAACACACAGAAGATCTCTTCAGTGAATGATATCAAACGTTCTATACTCATTTTAATTAAATGTAAACATAATTAACTTTCAGGCTAACAGAATTCTTTATTGCAGGTATCAGCAAAAAGGGCACAAGGCTGGTGCCAAAGCAAGAACAATATTCCATATTTTGAGACGAGTGCAAAGGAAGCCATCAATGTCGAGCAAGCCTTTCAGACGATCGCCAAGAATGCTCTGGCACAGGAAACAGAAGTGGAATTGTACAACGAGTTTCCAGATCAAATCAAACTGACGAATGACCAAAAACCAAAATCGGACAGTTGTGCTTGCTAGTCAACATCTCACGACCTACCCCTTCAGTCTTTATTTTCCAGTTGCCCTTCACTCCCTGCCATCTCACCACACTACTTCTGCGTGTATTTCTCCACGTACTATGAATTAATTGGACCCTTTTCTCTCATGCCAAGCCCCTCCAAAATCGGCAGGAAATAATCGTGACAAAAAAGAATTGCTTTATTATCAACCATGTTGAATTCCACATTTGTTGCGGCGTGTGTGCTTTGGTGACGTCGATGTGATTTTTGCATTGTTTTTTTGCTTGATTTTGGTCATGGATCAGTGCGGGGATTCACCTTATGTTGGCCCCATGCAATCTCCCACCCTCTTGCATGGCAGGATTTTTCTTCGCTCAATATTTAATGATTTCTGCTTTTGTTCCTCTTGTACAATGCTATTATCATACTAACAGTCTACATTTTAACTGTTATTCACTATTGGGTGCAATTAAAAAACAATTTTTGGAATTTTAAGACATTTGGATTGGTTCAATTGTGCAAAATTATTTTTGAACAAGAAGTGATGACGATGATTTCTTACAATGCATGTACAGGCAAATCTGCCATTTATAATTATAGGAAAGTTGCCTTAACAGAGAGGCCACCATATCTTTAGGTTGAAAGTGAAATGTGGTAACTATTCCAATGCATGTCAGCCCCTTTATCGAAAGAGAATGATCCCAAAGTTTTTTGTTGTTGTTTAAATACTTTTAGAATGGTTAAAAACGTTTTTCCAACTTACATGTTAACACGTGCAATTTTTTTTATCATCATCATCAGCACCCTCAACGTGTGAAAGATGTCCAGGTCTAATGCATGTGGGTAGTCTTATTTTGGAAATGAAATCGATATAACCAGCATAACTAGCCTTGATTTATATAACCTCTCCAACATTTTAGTTGTGCAAAAGTATCAACATTTTTAGTCTTGTGCATGCACATTTTTAACCATCTTCAAAAGGTACCCCAGGTGCGTAGCATTTCCTTAATACATGACTGTATGATTTTGTCACTTTTTCGACATTTTTAGTTCTCATTTGCATGTTTACAATTAGGAATGGTGTCTTCGTGAGGCTATTGTCAAACAACTAATGCTAAAATGGAAAAGTTCTCATTATTAAACGAACCCCATCCACTGACCAAAATGTATTCTTTGCGTTGATCATGAAAGTTCTCTCATCGTTTTCACTAAAAATTTAATTTCCCATGAAGGATATTGTAATTAGCATTATTTCTATCCAGCTTTGCCATATATAATACAGTAATTAAACTATCTGGTTAACAACGATTTTATTTTTCAATAAAGTTTTCTTTGCACTCCCTCATTGATGCTATTCTTTGATAAGCGACGATTCCTTCACATCTCATCTATTAAATTGGAATGTAATATGTTTTGTTCCTAAAGCAATTAGTTATCTCCTTACCTGTGAGATCTATTGTTTTTACATTGTTTATGTATGCTTAATTGTGGTAGTATACTCATTTGATGCCTTGATTATTTGCTTGTTCATATATACATGTACATTGCATGTAATTCTCACTCGAGGGCTACAGCAACTGGACTACACATTTCTGAAACTTGTTGCACATACTATAAGGTATTGTTGACTCTTAGGGCTCGGAACTACAGTATGCTTCATAGTCCAGCTACTGACTCCTCCTGATGAGTATGCATATGTGTTGATTTTGGGCAAATTTTGCTTTCATTTCTTTTATTTGCCAGGATGAAGTATCGAATTTCTTAATACATGTTTGATTGCATGTGATTTCATACTGCTTAATTTTATGCTAATTTGCATACAAGTTCTGAAATTTGGTTATACTGTTCTGTATTATTCAGTTTGTGTGTATAATGTAAATACGAATTTTTTAAGGATAGCTGAGAACGTTTGTTGGGGAATATTAACGATTAGCAACTGCCCACGCAATATATCCAATGTTGCCCTCTGTACCACCCATTAATTTTAAGGCTGACAAAATGACATTTTATATCCGATGGTTTGTTGTAACACTTATTAAATGTTAGAACTGATATTAATTGTAAGGTTGCTCCGAGGGAAATATTTCTGATATAAAAAGTAGTTGTTGAACCATCAATTAGTATTATCATTCCAATATATTTTTATTTGAGAATATTTGTTTTGTTTGGATATCTCCTGGACTGAAATAGTATTTGAATTTGCCAATAAATAATAATAAAATACTAGAACCGTTTTCTCATTATTCAATCGTGGTGAGGTTGTTTTACAATAGCAACGAAAATTAACGTTAACGTTCTGGCATAATTATATCAGATATATTTTGCAATATTATATAATTCTTGCATAAAAATTAATTCAAAAATTTTATCAGGGAATTATTTCTCAATAAAAAAAATTTCCATGCTGGAAAAGTTTTTTTTTTCAAACTATATGTTATTAGGCATCGACTTGATAATTACGTATGTAAGTGCAAATTTGAGTTCAAAAAAATGTTTTGTGTTGTGTTTATATTGTATGTCAATTTTTAGATTCAAAAGGAAAGCTCCAAAATACGCCAATAAAAGCGCCTGTGATCCGCTGCTGTTTGTTGGGAAGCTTTGTGCAGATTGGCACCTTTTGGACTCAGTGGTCACTTGAGGCGCTGATATCGCTGCAGTTGTTGCCGTATTTAGTTATCTCTGAAAATGCAGTTTTCAAACAATGAATCTGTGAGTATTTTTAGCGTATTTTGATACTAATCAACTTTTAATGAATTAGTAAAGTATTCGTGAGTAAGCTTGTGTACAATCTTATCATAGAAATAAACGCTAATTATGGCTGAACGCTTTTTCATCGCTTGCGTTTTGCCTTTGGCAATGTGCAAAATCTGCCATCTTGGATTCGTACCAGTAGGCCTACATGTATTTGATTTTTATTTGGTAGCAATTTTGGTCTTGGTTAATTCACTTTGTTACTGCAAAACATGTTTAGCAACCAGATTGGCGAATCAATGACCAAAGATTCAGTGGACAAAAGCATCCAGCCATTTTTACTAGATTGCATATTTATAATTTATTCATAGAAGTTCACATTTATATGTAGGTGATTGTTGGTGTCGTGTTTTTATTGTGGTTTATGTGGATTTTATGTAATTTGTAGACTGCATCTGCCAGCCATCATTATATGCCATATAATTATAATCAACACTACGACAATGGGCACCAAATGAACAACAGTGTACCAGCAGCTGATGATAGTAACTTGAATGCAAATAACACTTTTCGGGAATTACGAGATGTTCCACGTGAAAGAGATCGGTATGTTCAATCAATCAGTTACTTTTGTGGAGTTAGGTTACACAGCAGGAGCTCCTTTCAGGACATAAATTTAAAAAACGTATTTTTTTGTTAGTTTTAGCCGCGACAGGGATCGTAGCAAGTATGACAGAGACATTGCTCGTGACCGGGACCGTCGGCGTGAAAGAGGTCAAGAAAGAAACCCTCACCGCATGGGTCCCATTGTAGCGGATTATAATTATTATTACGACGAAACTAAAGTAAGTACAGAGTAAATACTTATCATTATATAGTGTTATAATGATAAGTATTTATAGCCTGTTGTTCTGTAAGTTAAAATCAGTGCTTGACTTATGCGTTCTCAAATTACGAGAAATTGTCCTCAGTTATTTTCTGAATTATCTATTTCTCTTCAATTTTTGAAGGTGTATGTCCTAATGCTTTTTTTAGAATGCTTATTAATCTTTTTAATATTTAAACTGCAACTAAAACAATTTATGAATTTTCAGAATCGGACTAACACTATGACCTCATCAGTTGTCGTCCCTGCCGATACCTATCCACAAAATTATGTTAATTACAATGCTGATGGAAGCAATGAAACTGCTAATTACGCATACTATAATAATGAAGCAGCGATCATGAACACTGGCAGTGTTGGTCGAGGCGGAGATAATGTTGGTGAGAACAGTGGAGATGAATTCAGTTACGAGGGTAGCAACGATAGCAGTTATCATGACCGCCACCGTCGTGGTCGAGATCGAGACCGAGATCGGGAGAGAGATCGTGATTACCATGATCGCGATCGAGATAGAGATCGCGGCGGAAGAGACCGTACGAGGAACCGAGACCGTGACCGCGACCGAAGTCGAGGACATGATAGAGAAAGGGGTCGAGACCGAGATCGTGATAGAAGTCGTGAAAGAGACAGGAGCAGGGATAGAAGCAGAGACAGAGAGAGGGAAAGAGACAGAGATTGGGATAGAGATTATTCTTCAACGCGAAGGGATTCCTATCCAAATTCGTGGAAGGATGGAACTCCCAATCACACCATAATGTTACGAACATTGCCGCTGAATGACATCACTAAAAATGATGTAAGGATGCATTTTTGCTGAACAATCTCAACTTCAAATCATGAATGATAATTTACAATCATGAATTTTCTCTTTTAATTTCTACAGATTCGTTATGAGATTTCAGCTTGTGGGCTGGAGGTTAAAGATGTTAGGCTCTTGAGGACAAGAAAGGGCCCAAATCCTGAAGGTGAATTACACAAGTTTAATTTACAAAACATGCAGTCGTGCTGAAGCTTTTATTTGTCCTGAACGGTCTGCCCCCTGGCGTTGGTGATGGGCCCAATAGGCGCGAAAATAGGCCGACGTTAAAAATTCCATAAACAAACAAACATTTGTCCTGAAGCGAATATTTTTTTCTCCAAAAGATAAAGGTTCAGGGCGTGGATTCGGTTTTGTCGAGTTCAAGTCTGTCGGCGATGCTGTTAAATTTATGGAAGCCAAGCAGGTATGGAAAAGGATTTGTTGTTTGAAAGATATCCATCTTCTTATTTATAATGGGTGATTACCTACTATGTCACTGACTATTTGTTTTCTTCTGATAGGGTGTGCTTGTCATTGATGAACGAAAAATCCCGATGCATTACAGCATCCATCCAAAAGACGAGGGAACTAGAGAACGGAGCTCTGCAGACTCAAATTATAAACTAACAATTGATTGGGATTGCGTCAAAGTAATCACATTCACGTTCTTTGAAACAACTTATTTTTACCAGTTTTATGTCGTTGCTGAATTTATGATTTACTTCTGTAGTGTGGAGCATACAACTTTAGAAGAAGGGATCATTGCTTCAAATGTTCAACTGCTCGTGACGGTAAGTAGAAGGAATCTTTAGGTGTTTAAATATTCACTGTGAAGATTATTCTTACGTAAATCATTGTTTTGGAAAACGATTTCAATAAAGATGCCGAGCTACCAAAATATGCAGAAGGACATGACGAATTTAGTACAACTCCGCGAAATAGTAAGAATTTTACAATTTGAACAGCTTTCCTAAATTGACCTTTCTGATTAATAATAGGTATATAACTTTTGCATTATCAACAGCACTACTGTTTGGAAATTTGGATGCTTTAACAACAGAAGAAACTATTCTTGTGGCTTTGCAAGCACTGACATCACTTCCTATTAAATCCATCCGCATTGCAAAAGACCCGCTCACCAATACATCACGTGGATTTTGCTATGTGGAATTAAATTCCACTAGTGAAGCCATCATGTTGCACAGTCATTTGCAGAATAAGGATGCTCCGTTTTATGTGGATGGACGAAAAGGTACGAACTGATGTATTTGGCCAATTCAACTGTTATATAATAAACCTTAATTTGTTTTATCAATGCACTTGCATGTTTCGAATTTGAATCGCAACTAATTCCATTTTCTCTGTTTTAAATAGTTCTCGTATCATACTCCAAACAGTCATTCTTCACAGCAGTCAGGTGGGTTTCGACAACTGATTTTATCCTTAAAAGTAGTTTTTAAGGCCTCTTTTTGTCCATTTGCATCTTCCGCGTAAATGTCTTTCCAACATCGTTGCCAAGCAATTACAATTTGCCCTAAAAGGTGGCAACTACAGACTCTTGTAACAACTATCAAGATGCATGTGGTGGACAATCTCCAAACCATAAACATGGTCTGGGGATATTCTGCTTAACGAAATTTGTATACCTCTTATCTGGCTTGGTTAAAGCTTTGGGAAGACCATTAACAGGAATGGCAAATTGTGTGAAATGCGCTTGTTCATGAAATGGTGAGTATTGCCTGTTGTAAGAAAGACCATATGAAGAATGCATCAGGGCAACGTTTGCGGTAACTCAGGTTGTCGCGTGTTTCGGTGTCCAATGTTAGTAGAGCCTTGGACCTTAAGTATTTTAGTTATCTATCCAATGAATTTGTGTGCTGTTGGGACAGTCTGCAGAAGAGTCATTGGTTAACAGTGATGTTTATTTTTTTTCCAAAACCAAACCAAAAAATGTCACAATTGTAAATATCTGTGGTGATGTTATTATTCTTAGCGCTACCAGTGCAACAGTAGCGAGTACGGCAGTGGCTGCAGCTCAATGGACCAACCAGGTATGAAAGCAATGGCTGATGGAGGAGACCAAGCAAAGCAAATCTTCATGACAACAAAGTAACATCTAATATCGTCATTTCCCTTGAAAAAAAAAACAAGCAAACCGTCAGTGGAGGGTGGTCGAGACATACGTGCAAACAGGCAGCATTTTTCAAACCTTTACTACTACAATTGTGCGTCGACCACCCGCTTGTTCCAGTTTCTCTTTTGATAGGGTTGGGGATTCCGTATCTTTAAGTTTTAACTAGTAATTCCCAAGTACCCTGTTATTTCATTTTCACACACGTCCCAAGCTTTATTTAACCTTTCGTGCAAATTTCAACATCTTTTCAAGCTTTTCTGATCAAATTCAAAAATTAGCAATGCAGTGAATTTAGAGCATTATTACTTTTCTAATATTAGAAATATCATTATGCAAATTCTCTTAATGATTTTCTAACTTTAAATTCAATTATATATTGCTCGATTTTTAAACAAATGTGGTGCAGAATTTGCTGCTAAATTTCAGAAATATGCATTATCAAATTTCTCTGGCTGAGTGGATGCACTCTTGTCAAATTTCATTGATGCTGATAGGATAACAGATTCATTGAAACTGCAAATGTTGATACACACTTGCATTTTCAATGATTGTTTGACTGCACATTTGGTATCTTGTTAGATGCAAACGTACTTCATAGTTGTTGTGGGCGTGTGTGAAAAAGATTTCATCTCTTGGGGTCATAAAGGTGTACGGAGGCTAAGAGGATCCGTTCTGACAGGAGTAATACTCTTGTAAGGAGCAGCCAGAGGGAATGCCTAGCTTAAGAGCTTTATTTGAGGAGAGGAACACCATTGTAGTTGGGGCTGACCATTTAGGAGACCAGAAAATCTGCACTTAACATTCCTTTGGACAGCTGCTTCAACCTCACAAAACCTTCTAGATTCATACTCGTCTCAATCCTGTTAAAAATGTCCTCAGTTCCTTGATGGGGAATTTTATAAATTGCATGGATGTGGACTCATTGCGTTTCTTTGGCATCTTGTTCACAGGTTGCTGATGCTAGTGCGGATCCTTATGGGGCTGCATACAGCGCTTCTACTGCTGCCATGCCCACGTACGGGAATGCAGCTAGTTATTATGATCAACAACAAACATTACCACAGAACGCTGCGGCTGAAAATAGCATTCCTCAACCATCGACAATGTATCAGCAACAGGTTAGTATTCAAGATGGCGTGTAGAAACCTGAAATTCACGAATGGTACATTTAATTTGAGTGTGGAATTGTCTGTTTGAAATATAGTACTATGGGGTCAGCACTTCAACGACGGCTTATTCACAAGTGGGGGCTGTTGGCGATGCTTCTACCGTCCACTCTGCATCACAGATGAAGGTTACTTCATCCATGTCAGAAAGCCATTCCACAACTGCAGCAGTTACAAATCCCTCTGGAATCGTGCCCACAATGGCTGTGCCTATGGGAATGAGCTACGATGGTGCCACAATATCTGCACCAGCTACAGCTTCTGCTATGGCACGCAACCCATCCCTCAACCTGGCCAGCATTGGAGTACCGGATTCTAATGGCGAATACACCAAATACCGTACGTTGCGCTGCATGTTTAATGCAGTAATGCTTCATCACTCATAAGTGACCTCTCTTTACTAAAATGCTTGAGTTCTTTCAGCTGTTCCCGATGTGTCTACCTACCAGTTTGACCAGTCTACAAACTACTATTATGACTCGTCAACTGGACTTTACTATGATGCAAATTCGCAGGTATGAATTATTGCCCAATTGCTTTTCGTTAGAGCTGGTCTCCAGTCCCAGGTGTTTTGCGTGTCAAGAATGATCATAATCAGGATATTTGAGACAAGTCATACATTACAAACAGTTTTTATAAGAGGACTTGCTTTGTTTGTGTTCTGCCACAGTACTACTACAATTCCCATACACAGCAATTTTTGTACTGGGACAGTGAGAAGCAGTCCTATCTGCTGGCACCTACCAACACCAACACTGAGGATGGTATGACTGAGCAGTCTGTTGACGGCCAACAGGCTGATGCCATGCCAATGCCAGCCAAAAAAGGAAAGGACAAAGATAAGCAAGACAAAGTGAAGATCGCCAAAAAAATAGCAAAAGACATGGAGAAGTGGGCAAAGATGCTGAACCAGAAGAAGGAGAATGCCAAACAAGGATTTGTGGCCAACCAGGCGTTTGCAGTAGATTCTCTCACCAAACAACCAGCAACTGCTGATGCCGGATTTGCTATTTTGGAAAAAAAGGTAGGTTTGCTAGTCATTTTTTGGTCTTGGCTACATAAAGCCTGCTAACCCTTGCATTCCATTATTTCATCTAACAGTCCACCTTAGCTGAAAGACAGGCTGCCATCATGGAAGCAATGCGCAAAAAAGATTTGGATGAGAAGAAAGGCAATGTAAGTATGCTTGTTGGCATTTAGATGCAAAGAAATTGTGTGGTGAGAAAATGAAGAACAAGATTTTCAACTCTAGCTTGCATCACCTTTTTTGCAGGGCAAAGGTAAAGATGGTTTAGTTCCAGAATATGGAGGAGGCAGTGACACTGATGAAGATGGAGAAGCAAGTGGTGAAGGGGGTGGAGCCTTAGATGAAAGCAGACTGACTGATTGGCAGAAACTTGCCTGTCTCCTCTGCAAGCGCATGTTTCCAAGCAAAGATGCTCTGGTCAGGCATCAGCAGCTATCTGACTTACACAAGCAGAATTTGGAGGCATTGAAAATGTCTGTAGGGCAGCAAGGGGGCAACGACCAAGAATCCAAGTATAGGGATCGGGCAAAGGAACGGCGGGAGAAATACGGGGAACCCGATGTGCCACAACCCAGCAAGGTCAAGGATAAATTCGCCCAGCGCCGTACCACGTAAGAGATGATTTTGAGCAAACTGAGGCTCATATTAAGAAGCAAACAATTCAAAATTTTCAAATATATTTCAAATTGATTTTTAGGAACTATGAAGAACCGACCAAGCATGGCATTGGCAGCAGTAATATAGGTAACAAAATGCTGAAGGCGATGGGCTGGAATGAAGGACAAGGGTTAGGCAAAACTAATCAAGGTCGAACCAACATTATTGAGGTAATAATGTCACAGGAAGCATTTCTTTAGACATGTGATTTTCTTACTTAAATTGAACTTTGACTTGTTTACTTATTCAGGCACAAAGGCGAGTCGCAACAGCCGGTCTGGGTCTCAGAGGTAGTAATTATGGAACAAGTACGGGAGATACTTATAAAGAAACTGTTAAGAAAATGATGCAAACGAGGTACAACGAATTGGAATGAGTTGCCCTGGTTTGCACTTTAAAACTTTTATCCTCTCGCTTGACACTATCTCCTCTGATTTTTTGTAAATATTTTCCCCCAATTTAAATAGCCACCGTGGGTGGCGTTTAATTTTTTCCATTGTCATCTCGTCTTATTTTTGCCTGAGATGGCGCTTAACCAGACTAAGATGAAGATGGCTGGACAAATTTTATATATTTCTCGTTTTGTCTTTTGCTATAATTTTATTTTGGTCAACTGCTGACAAGAACGTAGTAAAATAAATGGACAGATTGTCAGCTTTATAACAGAATTCATCAATTTTCATAGGGGTGGACTGATGCTTCGTTGCAGAATTTAAGGCACCCTATATAATATAATACATACCCAGTGATAAACACTAGGTTAGGCCTGTTGCCTTCTGGCATAGAACATTATGAAGGCAACCAGCTTAACATAGCTAGCTTAAATTCATAAAGAGAAAATCCCTGTGTGGAAACTAGACTCATCAATAAATGACGTCACACATTTATATTTCAACTTTGGAATATAGCATTTACAGTTAAAGATGCGTTGGTCTGTCCTAATCAGCAACACAAACTGAATATTACAATATATGTATGTTGACAATAATATTTTTACGTAAAAAAACATTTGAAAAGTAGTTATACAAAGTAACAGGTGCAATGGTCAACCATTTAATCCAGCTCAAAATCTGAGCCAGGATTGTCATCTGACTGAAGCAAACTGGAATTTCGCATTACTTCTGGAACAAGTGTTTTATCTAGCAAAATGCCGTTTCTGCAAAGAAAATTTACAAATTCAATGGAAGTGTGACAATTTCAAAATTCAACATTCTCAACAGAAAGTCTTCTAATATTCAAAATCTTACTCTACAAGGAATGCTTCCACGTCAACAGCAAAGAAGTCTTCACCAAACTCTGTAGTTAATTTTACAAAATTGCCTACAATGTTGCCTCCTTTGTACACAAGTAATGCTGGAACACCGTTCACTTTCTGACAAGAAATAATGATACGAAAGAAAAGTTAGTATTTGTTATTGAAAGTTAACTTTATATTATTTCAGTACTTGCAAGTTTAAATGACTCACAAAATGTTTGGTTAAACCAGCTATTGAGGCACTTAGTTTGCAGAATTTAACGTTAGGATGTTCCTGAGCCAAACAGCGTAAACAACCATTCATGGCTTCGCAAGCTGTAGAATGCTAATAGCCAAATAAATTAGTATCCATCCTACTGACCAAGCTTGTTATGAAGAATGTTTTTTTTAAATCTCAGTTACCTCTTCATAAAGATGAATAATAACAGTAACGTCTTTGTTCTCCTTGTCAACTGCATTCAAAAAATGGTCACTGGTCTCTAGGTGAAGGACATCCCCAAATTTTGGCCTGAAAATTTAAGCAAAGAAACTAAATTTTACGAAATTTACTCTTGAATTAGTTAGGTAGTTTCTCAAATGGCACAATCACAAAGCTCCTAATTTGATTTATATGGTCAACCTAATAAGCTGCAACCATGTTCGTACTGCTGTAAAGGAACAATGTACTTGAAAGATGAAAACCCAACTAACAATTTCTTGTTGGAAATCAGCATTTCTTCCATTCGTTTCTGAACGTATTCTTTAAGGAAATCGTCCTCTATCATCAGACCAGCTAATTCTTTATCCAATTCCTCGTCTTTTGCTTGCTTTTCACGCTCTTCGTCTAACTGTAAAAAATCGAGTGGATAATAAATTAGGCACAAATCAACGCCTATGGCATAGAAGGAGAAATAATGTTTTTTTCTCACGTAAGATCTACATGTTAGTGATAGTCTATTAATTAAGGCTCTTCTTTCGGCATCTTCGCTTTCACGCTTCTCCGATTGCAGCTGCTTGAATCTCTGCCAGTCCTTCAGCACTCCTTTGGGGCCAGTCTGAAAATTTGAATAATAAAATTACAAATCAGACATGCTGGATCATTGCTGCTCAGTTGTTTAGTTAGCGACTCAGTTGGATATTTGAAGTAGTATAATATTGCGAATAGAGCAGCTTGATTATTTGATAAATTTGGCGCTGACAAAAAAATTATTTACATTGACTGATGACCCTTCCCATTCTCTGGGTTCTGCTAATTTGTGTTGAATGTTGGATTCCTGTGATTCCGTCGGTTGACTGTTTCCAAGGTCCTCGTTATCACTATCACTATCACAGTAATATTGCTTTTTTATGCCCAAAATTTTGTCTTCTAAGGTGGACATGTTAGTATAATAAGTGAACGTTACTTTTTCAAAAAAATACACTCTCAATGCTTCACTCAAGAGCCAGCGTCCTCTATAAACCACTACTTTTCAAAATGGAATCTCCCAGGGTGTGCCATTAAAAATGATCCACTGCAACACATTATCAATGTTGTACACATTATGCAATGTTTTCAGTATGAGCTTCCATAGATCATAGTACAAATCTTGCATTGTAAGCCCAATTTTCACAGCCTTTCCATTGCCCCAAGCATTATGTTATTTTGGAAATGTGTGAATTTGCCTTGAGACCGAGGACTGTGACGCCACCAACATGGCGTATGGCTGGAGTCGCGCGTGCAGATACAGTACATGTAGCTTTCAGTGACAATGTGAACGTTATTTCAAGTGGGACCAGCTTCTTATTGCGTAAATATGGTCATAAAATCTCGTTTCCGTGTGCTGAAAAGCGGTAAGAAAGCCCTGTCAGTTGCAAGAATGCTGACAATGTTTTGTTTTGAAAAGTAAACGAAAGATTTTTGATTGCCTCGGTATCGTATCGGCTGGCGGCTAACGGCTAACGGCTTGCTCCTAATCTGTGGGTTTGGCTGAAATGACGTCATTGTCATCTTGGGATGCTTTTCTAAATTTAGATCATCTGGCTCATGTTTATCTTTAGTTTTGTGATGAAGTTTGCGGTGGACGAATTTCTTATTCGTGACGAATCGAATTTAAAGAGAAAATGAAGCGGTTAATTTAGTGCGAAATGGTCATTCTGAAACGTTCTCCAAAGCGGACTAGAAACCAAGTTTTTAGAAAGGCCGGTTTCGAATTTATCATACAACGTGAAGTGACGCCATTTTGAAACAAAAGTTTGCAAAAGTTGAGTACATTTTTCGGCAGAGAAGATGCGCGACGGACCGCGCGTGTAAAATTTGTGAACGGACGTGAGGTAAGTGGGGCTTTTATGACGGGGAAGACAAGGGCCGGCTACATTTTCATTCAATTGAATTGGAATTATTTTTAGATATGCAAAAAACTTTAAAAAATCTCGGTGCAATGGAATTTAACGTGGCGTAGGGACCGTGGATTATTTTTTGTTCGTGAATAAACCTCCTTATTGGGACCTATAAAATGACGCTGGCTACTAAAAGCATCGTTTTGTGAGTTCAAACTACTGCGGTTCCAAAATGGTTTTGGCCAACGGTGAGATCAATATCATCGCTGATATGGAAGGGACAACCGGTGTAAAATTGCATAATAATCGGCAGAAGTTGAGAGCAAGATTTGATATCCGGCGCAAATTGGGACAAGGGACTTATGGAAAAGTTCAGCTTGCTGTAAATAAAGAGACGAGCGAAGAAGTGAGTACAATTAAACGTATTTTATCAGTGCTGTTAACGTTATTTGGTTTATATTTGCGCATGAAATATGGCTAAGAATTTACTATACTAGTTACAAAATTGTTGGTTAATATTCTCCATGTGTTTTTAGTTATGATCTAGTACTAGTTTCCATTATTTACAATTATCTACATTAATTTAATAGGTTGTTTGTTATTTATCAAGCTCACGTCATCTATGGACGGAAATTAAGTTTTCTTTATAGATGGGATATAATGACAAACAAAGAATGCCCTGCTGTATAGTTATTACAAATCAGTAGGTTTAGTTGAAATCTATCACAGAAATTTTTTATTGAAAAATGTAATTATTTCCAAATTTCCAAAGATTTCATTGAAACATAATAAATTCATGGAAAATATATTTAAATTATTGGGTATTTGAATGGCACTAATACTGATGACATTTATGACTTTGCTCTGTCACGTTGATTGTAAAACATTTGAAAGTACTGATAGTCGTGGATTATCAGCAATCTGCATGAAATAATTTAAATAAGTGTAGGCTAAGTTAGGTGTAGGATCTGGGAGGATAATTATTGAATGCACCAGAATGTACCAGAAATGATGTAGCCCTGTGAATATATGGTGTATATATATATATATACTTCTCTTGTGCTGTTTAAACTGGGAGTTCAGCTATTTTTAACTCGAAAAACTGTTGTCGCCCTATTGAAGATTCTGAAAACAGAAAAAGGGTGTTACTTGGTTTTCGAATTGTGGTCCTACAAGTCTACAACCTTTTTTCTTTAAAAAATAATATCTGTCAAGTTTACACATTAACACTTTTTCAATCTGAATTTTATTTGCTTAATGAAACTAAATAATTCACATATACGACATCTGTAGCTACTGTATACACAATTTTGAATAAATTGCAAGAGATGGCGGAAAACTTCACTGTTCTGTCGATAATTTGTATAGAAAATTAAAATTATAACTATTCTAATCATCCTATTCTTTTTTCCTGGCTTCGTCATTTTTCGTTTTAAATTCCAGTATCTCACTATGAACAAAGCAAGTTCAGGCATACAATTTTATGAAAATCTTCTTAGAGCTGCATGCTGAATTCTATTCTTGGCAAGACAAATTTCTTCTGCTCCTCGTGCTTTACTCAGCGACGTTGTACATCTTGTTGATTTCGTGACAGTTTTGTCTGAAGAGAATTTAATAGTGCGTTAAATCGTAATTCAAACACTGTCTTATGGGCACGTCTACCTTTAAATTGCAGAATGCGTGGTCTTAATAGTGGCTCGCGTTGAAGGAAATGCCGCCTTGTTAATTTAAAACAATAGCTTGTTTTGAGCATTTGGCAGCGGCGGTGATCGTGAGTAATATCGTTGATGGTTTGTTTGACGTCAGCGTCTCACACTGTTCCAGTTAATTCGCGCACTAGCTCTCGCTGTCAGCAAATACTTCCAAAACGGTATAATTAACTCGTTCACACACGAGTTCTTCGAGCTTGAATTTATGGGAGCATTTAATGTTAAAAGTCAAAGCCCTCTGCTTTCCTTAGCATGGCCTTTACTTAGTTGCAGAATGCAATATCAAACGAGGTAAATAGCTGGATTTACTAGAGTCTGCTCGACAGAACTGAAAAAACACAATTCTAATGATTCAGTGAAAAACCGAAGATGTCAACAACAACAAAAATCGTTAATAAATGAAATTTCATTACAGTTTTTATCATCCACACTTCATGCAGTTTTGAGATAGTTTTCTGTACCACAAGGTCTCATGCCGAATTGCTAACAGATGGCAATGTGCGCCCTAGGTAGCTTAGCGCCATCTGTGGACCTTTATGTCAAAAGTGAAGTGATTTTGATGACGCTATCTCAGTTATATATTCAGTCATCAGAACTATGCTCGGTGTTGACTATTTTCTTAAAATGTGATTGTTTTCTGCAGGTTGCTATCAAAACCATCAAGAAGTCGAAAATTGAAACTGAGCAGGATTTGGTCCGCATTCAACGTGAAATTCAAATCATGTCCTCTGTTCAGCATCCGCATATCATTCATATTTATGAAGGTAAGTTTCTAAAAGCGTAACCATATTGCGCTAATAGTCGTAGGCAGGGAGCATGTGAAGCTTAGAACTGGGGATGCCTGAACATGCAAAAGGATGATTGGTTTTAATAATTTTTGTTTCAGTTTTCGAAAATCGAGAAAAAATAGTTTTAGTGATGGAATATGCCAATGGAGGAGAATTGTACGATTATTTAAGTTTTAAAAAAGTACTGACAGAGGCAGAAGCACGGCGTATATTTCGTCAAGTGGCTTCTGCTGTATTTTACTGCCATAAGGTGAACTTTTATAAATATTAATTATTGATTATGTGTTAACAGTGTTATTGTGTAGTAGTTGTACTATCGCCCTTACCAATTTTCTTCTTTGAAACTTGCAGAACATGATATGTCATAGAGATTTGAAATTGGAGAATATTTTGCTGGATGAGCGAGGCAATGCCAAGATTGCCGATTTTGGACTATCCAATATTTTTAATGAACGTAATTTTCTAAGTACTTTCTGTGGAAGTCCTCTTTACGCATCGCCGGAAATAGTTCAAGGAACTCCGTACTATGGTCCAGAGGTAATTGCTAGTTTCGTGAAAATTTCGTTCTGATACCAAAATGCTTTCTGCTTTTAATTTTAAACTTTTCTATAGGTGGACTGTTGGAGTTTAGGGGTGTTACTATACACTCTCGTGTATGGCGCCATGCCATTTGATGGCAGCAATTTTAAAAAATTAGTAAAACAAATATCTGAAGGCGACTATTACGAGCCACGAGTGCCTTCTGGTAATCTGCTTACAGATTCCTTTTTTTGTTTCATATGAATTTTTAAATTACCTCTAAAAGATGAAACATCACAACATTTGAATTGTCTTGTCTCTTAATCTTTTTCAATTATGTTAAACAGATGCGTCTGGGTTGATCCGTAAAATGTTGACAGTTGATCCAGCGAAGAGGGCCTCAGTTGATGTTATCTGTTGTGACCGCTGGGTGGATGTTGGAGAAGAAATCCCACTTTTAGACGTTGCCCAAGATATGTGCAAACTCATGCCAGTACGACTAGATTATCTGCTGGCACTGACTGCTGCGCAGCCACCTGTAAATCCAGAGGAAAGCTGTAATGATGACGATTTAAAGAAGGGACTGGATGCCAATGATCTGAAGCAGGACATGTCATGTGAAACAAAGGAAAATAATGGAGTTTTGGCTGCTGAGGAGGATGAAATGGATCAGTGGGAACGACCTGCATTGCAGGCATTGGATTCTGCAACGGGATTGTCAAATAAGGATGCACAAGTAAACGGAGAAGTTGCCAAGAAACATAAACTTCCTTCATCGTCTTCAGTTTTGGGGAATAGCAGTACGGCTAATGTTTTGCGTAAAAAGAAGAAAAACGAAACAACCACTTCGGATGACGATAACGACAGAGACGGTGGTGGGGAAAAGATTATGCAAGCTAATGTTGAGGCGATGGACGCCAGTGCTGCAGAAAGCGATCGTGCGGCATCCCCTGCCAGTTCAAGTGTGGCTCTGACAAATAATTCAGTCCCAACAACAGAAGCTGTTTCAGAAAAAGAAGAACCAAATGCCCTTTCTAATGAACAAGTTAATGAGCCCCCATCTGCAGACTCAGAACAAGAAGCTTCTTTGGATAAACCAGATACCGAGGCTGTTCCAGCAAATGTGTCTGATTCAAAGCAAGCATCTGAGCCTGTTTCCAAAAGTAAGTCATCTATATCAAAGAAATTAGGCACGGGTTTATCGTTAAGCATAGGCGAGAAAACAAAGAAGGGTCAGTCTGAGGTGGCATCATCGCCCTCCTCATCAGCACCAGCAGGAAGCACCAAGGTTCCAAAATTGAGAAAGAGCATCAGTAAAGATGGTGCGACTGAAACAACGCCGCCGTCGGCTGGAACTGAAAAGCGCAAAATGGGATTCCCACCTTCACGAATTTCCGACGTCAGAAAGTCATTCGAGAGAAAATCGCCCGAGAAGAAATCCCTCAACATCCCGGGTTCCAAGGTGTCGTCATTTAAAAATAAATTCGAGTCTCCGACGACGACTCCAGAAGCCTTAGTATCACCCACAAAGCTGGTTCCAAAACCCTTATCCGGATTCGGGGCACCCGGTAAAGTATCCCTTGCTAAAACCGGCGCGCAAGTCAGCGAGCCCCAGGATAAAAAGCCGGAGGACGGCACCCCGGAAAGCACGTCAAATGGTAAAAAACCAGCCGTTCTCACCAGACAGCCATCCCGCGGCAATGCCAGAACGTCCCCAACAAAGAGTTTGAAAAACGACAAAGGCGCCGCAACAGATCAAAACGGACAACATCACCGCGGTTGCGTTCCGCACGATGCAAGGGTGGCAGCGGCCCAAGATCCCAAAACGTCCCCTCCGAAAACAATGTCGTTTAAGCGGAGGTCTCCTCCAGCGACCAATTCTACTGCAGAGGTCTCCAACAGGAAAAACTCTTTATCCAAAACAGGCAGCGGCATTTCCAGAGTTGCACCTGCGAAGGACACGCCACCCGCGCGGCGACCAGTGGGAAGCATCGGTAACGGTCTTAACCGTTCTGGTTCATCATCCGGGCCGAGGCCCAAAAGCCCCACAAAAGTGGTCAAGGCGAAGACCGGCAGTACCAGCAACGAACTGGCACCTCTCCCGGTTGCAGAAGTAGGTGCCGCCCAGGGGTTTGAAAATCCGGAAGAAGCTGCTCCCAAAGCCGATCTCGAGTCAAGCAGTCAGGTCGAAGGTCAAGACGTGGACAAGCAGCTAGAAGTTTGGACAGAGGGCAGCAAGACGAAGAGCGAAAAGCGAGGTAGCATCGAAATCGCCCCATTGCCGGCTTCGGCGTTGGCACGGCTGTACCCGGAGAACATCGAAGAGGAAACCCCGGGAATCGGCACCCCACTGGTGCGCTTTATTCCTCGGGACCAGGGCCAGTTTCACCTGATCGGCGTTAAATCCGAAGTGATGTTCGACGTGGCTGCCGGCGAACCAGCAAGCGCAGCTTTGGAAGCCCCCAAGGTCGAAAGCCAAGTCAGCAAGCCCGAAAAGGACGACGACAGCAAGATAATCCGCTACATAGCCACCGTAAGGCGGCACGGGTCGAGTGACGAGCAACTGGATGACGGTCCGGAGCGGGTCACCTTGATCGACTTGCGGTGCTCCGCCACCTGCGACGACTTGACGGAGGATGCGGGACCCAGCACGGCCGTTGCGAACGTGAAAGCGGTGCCGCAAGAGGAATCCAGCAGCAACAGGGAAATGAAGGCGAAATCCAAGACGCAAGCCGTGCAGGTGGAAGAAGAGCAGCGGGGCTACAGCATGTACCGCTCCAAGTACCGCAGCATCCAGAAGTTCCGCAGCGTGGTTGAGAAACGCGGGGGTGAGGGCGAGGAAGTGGTCGAGGAGAAGAGTTCCACGAAGGCGTCGGTGGACCAGGGTAGGGCTGCCTCACTGGAGCGCAGCGACAGCTTTAGCTCCACCGGCTCCAATGACGACCTGGAAGACGTGTTCGAAAGTCTGACCAGTGAGTCGCTGTTCACGTCCCTCCTGTCCAGGACCCGCAACCTCATAAACCGGCTGACAGAAGGCGACGCCCACACCACCAGGTGGTTTCAGTCCAGCCTCCTGGGTCGCTCCGGCGTCAGCATCGGGGGTACAATACCTTCCTCGGTGTCCTCGTTCATGCTGAACACGCCCAACATCTCGGTGCGCTTCAACCAGCCCGGAGCATCGGGGCGGCAGCGATACGGGGACGCGCCCAAGTCCACGTACCGCATCAGCGCCCGCAGCGGCTGCGACTTGGGCCGCAGCAATTCGGCCCGCGAATACGATTCCGACGCCATGAATTACGCCAGCGACTCGTGCGACCGCAGCAGCGGCAACCGCACGACCCCCAGATGGCGCCCCAAAAGCCGCAAGGCCAAGGAAGACGACGACATGGCCTTCATGAGCGACACCGGAGGAAGCGGATTCCGCAGCCACCAATCCTCCTTCAGCAACTTCAACAGCAACCGATCCTCGGTCACCATGTCATCGTCGCTGCGCTCCAAGGAGGACTTGGCCCGGCGGTCTCGCTACGACGCGTTCCGATCCAGGGACCTGCAAGACGAGCCGTCGGACGTCCTCGCGGCACTGATGCGGCACCGCAACCGCTCGCTGGACACGCACCGGCCTCGCAGCTTTTACGAGCCGGAGAGCCAGTCACAGCAAGCCAGCGCCGATGCCACGTCCGATGCGGGCAGAGAGTCACTGTACGGCACCGTGAGGCGGCCGACGAGGTTCCAGCGCTACACGAAGTCGGTGAGCAAAGAACTGTCCGAAGAGTACGAGGCCGAAGAGAGCACGCTGCACCGTCCCCGCAGCATGGTTGCGCTGGCCGAGCCCAAGGCAGCTGCGTCCGTCTCAGTCAGCCGCGACTACAGCAAGAACGTGAGCCAGACCGGGAACACGAAACGGGAGGAGGAAGAGGAGTACGAGCGCGAGCACAGAGTCACGGAGCAAGAAGGTGGCCGGGTGACCACCCTGCGCCGGGAGACAAAACGCAGCGTTAGCCAGACGCAGGACTCCGACGGCGCCGGCAAGACCGTGGACGCCGAACTTCAGAACGCCGCCGCAACCGCGGCCAAGAAGCCGATGCCGGGAGACGGCGACTTCCTCTCCAGACAGGACAGCGGCATCGGCAGCATGCACGAGAGCAGCACACCAGCAACGCCCACATCCGCAGGCGCGCAGTCCAGGAAGGGCTACATGAGATTCGCCCGAAGCGTCAGCAACGAGCTGGAATCTCTGGAAGAGGAGATCAACCGCATCGGCATCGGTAAGCGGTATCAGGGCGCCAAGTCCTCTCCCGACGAGGCCGAAGGCCGCGCTGCCACCCCGGCCTCCGACAGCGCCGAGACAGGCTCCGTGTGCAGTGACGGCACCGCGGCAAGCACGGACACCCTGAATTCGTCGTCGCAGCACCAGAGGGCGCCGGAGGAGGAGAGCGTCGGCGACCGCATCCGCCGCAAGAGCTTCTTCCCCCGCTTCAACGAGTCGTCCCGCATCCCCCGTAAGGGACGCATGACCGGCGCATCGACCATGTCCGGATCTTCCTCAACGGCATCCATGAGATCGGAGCTGAGCCGGGCACCCTCCTTTCGCCACCACCACTTGTACGACGATGACCCGACCTTCGCCACCCCCAGGTATTTCGACCCGTCACCCGACTTCTATTCGGGGTCCTTGAACCGCAGTGGCGGATCTGGCACACAGCGGTGGTCCATGCACTTCGGACCTGGCAGCGGGGATGCCGACTACCAGTATGGGAACGACCCGCCACCCTCGACGTCCACAGCCCGGAGAAGGGGCTCGGGTGGGGGGAACCCCGACGTGATGGCCTACTTGCGCCGCGGTGCTGACCCGGGCCCAGAAGATGGGCTCGAACCCGGCATGATGAGCCGCACCCACAGCTTGCCCGAGGAGGCCAGCCCACCGCTGCGGCCCGTCTTCAGGCAGCACTCCATGCCCGGCAGCCACAGCAACGGAAACGGCCAACCCGAAGGAGAAGGTGGGCAGCGTTCCAGTGCACCCCGAAGACCCAGCAGGCTAGGGCTTCACACCAGGAGTTATTCACCCTGCGAGGAGACGGGCGAGTCGCTGGCCACCTCGCCCTCTGGAGCCCCCTCCTCCGGGAGGTCGTGGCGACGATCCCGGTTTGGCTCCAGCGACCCCCTCGAGGGGTGGGAGAGTGCCAGAGCACGCACCGGAGCCAGCTTTGCGTCCCTCATGGGCTCATTGGAGAGCCCGAGCGAAGTGCTGCAGAAGGCCATGGACTTGTGCGATTCATTGCGCTTTTCGTAGAAGCGGTGACCGAGAAGGATGGAATAGCATTGTAGCAATAGACCGGGTTTTGGTTTTAGTCATACAAGATGATTCGTTCTGAGGCGACTGTTCGCATTTGCAACATCGCTAAATGTTTGCTGCTGGGCTTTTACTAAGCGCAATGTTAAAGGCGGAAGCGTTTACTGATCATAAAACTGTAGCACCTCGACTTCTGGTGTACTGGGGCCGTGCAAATATTACGTAACGCACCAGGGGTGGGTGGATCCTCGTGGAAGTGTTACAGAGGGTCCGTTGGTTTCTTCCTTGCGTTACGTAACATTTTTCATGGGCGAGGATATCTCGAAAATTCTACCACAGAGAGTTGCAACTAGACAACAGCATAAGCTGATGTGCAAAAGTAACTATTATGAACTCTGTAGCTCAGATTTAGAATGGATAGGTGAAGATGTCGAAACAAAAAACTGTCATCAGTTACATTGCGGAATCAATGACGAATGGTAGTATGTTACACTACCATAGGTCCTTTAACCTACAAGCTGCGTCAAAAATTCATGGGTGAAAATAATTTTTCTTTACAAATGTGTTATGTAACACCTAGGGGTGGCATGTCTGGAAAGTGTTGCAGAGTGTTACAGGGGGTAGGTGGGTCTCTAAAAAAGGGCTAAAATTGCGTTACATAATATATGTATGGC
>JAQGAF010001076.1:0-35663 GCA_034687865.1 Kryphioiulus occultus | reverse complement strand
TCGGAGTTCCACAAGGGGATTTGAATGATACTTTCTACCACCTCGGTGGTTGCGTTTAAAAATTCCCTCCACCAAATGAAAACATGCATGTCTTTTACAAAAAAATCAAAAAAGTAACAGAACTCTCTTTATGAACGTCCCCACTTTGCATGACTGACCCCAAAATCTACAGTTCAAGAATTATGCCATTACAACATCGAGATCATAGATTGCTTCAATTAAGTTAAATTTCTGTCAAAATTTGATTATAATGTTGAAGTTAAGTCGCACACAAGTATATTTTCACAAACAAATTATGAATAAAAACGATGGAAGTAAAAATTTTGCATAAGCTAATTAGGATACATGTCTTCGGTTTGGGAACGTTCAAGGATTACATTAAGTCATTACAACAACGATATCATAGTGGCCAACATAAATGTCGAATTAACCTAAGTTTATATCAAAATTAAACCGAAAATGATGGATTTAAGTCACTGAAAAGCACATTTTAAACAAAAAAAATTAAAAAACACGTTGGCAAGTAATTTTTGCATAAGCTGTATAGAGTATAATGTATTTGGGAACGTTCAAGTATTAAGTCATTACAAACATCGAGATTAGAAAGGTCAAAATTTTTCAAATTAAGCTATATACATACTGTACCTATCAAAATTAGACCGAAAAGTCACACAAAAGCATATTTTTAACAAAATTTAAAAAATACACGATGGGAAGCAAAAGTTTTTGCATAAGCTGTATAACATCGAGATTATGAAGGCCAAATATTTTCAAATTAAGTTAAATTCCTATCAAAATTAGATATACATGTATGTCACATAAAATCGCATTTTCAATACAAAAAACCATCACGATTAGGTACAATGTTTGCCTAACTGGATGACTATCAATACAAAGTGATGATTCAGTCTAGATTGATCATCTCCCAACATTTTCGAAAACACAAATTAAATAAAATTTTTTTGGCAAAACTGGATGTCAATAATGTTTATTTAATAATTGATGGCCTGCTATTTAGACCTTGGTTGGCCCTACTGTCAACATTCGTCATCATTTGGTCAACCCCCTTTTCTTAAAATGATGGCACGTGTAATACTTGAACGCCCCTTTTTAAAATACTTTCAATACAATACCCCATTTCAAATATTGTCAAATTCAATTCCCTTTAATACAGTTGACTTACTACCGCATTCTGCATCGATCTACTTGTAAAATGTTTGTGGGTGCTCAGTGCTAAATCTTTCTGCCATGCAACGCCAGTCGTAAAATGCAAATGAGAGTAAATAATAAATAAAGCTCGTACGCAGTTTGACCTCCGGTGGCCCCTCAATTACAAGAACAATGCCAGCGGTCGTGTTGACGTGTCCTGTACCGCAACGCCCCCACCCAGAACAGCCCTTTATAAACAAGGAACAAACACGAACAATGGACGATTAGCAAATACTCTAAGTCCATTATGCAACGTTGGAATTTGAGAACGTTTATCCGTGATTAGGACACCTTTGAAAACGAGGAAAACTCTGGGTGATATTTTGGTACAAGTATCAGATTCAGTATGAAAACAAACCTTATACAGTGGCACCAAAACGTATTGCGGGGTTCAAACCAAAATTTGCAACTCAATTTCCCTGACTTTCCCTAACCAAATATGATCAATTTCACTGACTTAGCAAATAAAAAAGATCACATGTAAGGAAAATCAACTTTATGCTCCACACATTGCCCAATCAAGTGAAAAACACCAAATGCTAATACTTTTTGGAGCCACTGTAGATTATCTCATTCAATGTGAAACTTACCTGTCTTAATCATGGTGTCTATCTAAAATAATTTCTGGCTGGGTCACTCCCCATTTTATCATTATAACATCTTCAGAAGCGTAACAATGGAGTAGATTTTAAGATATAAAGCCCTCTTTTTGTATATGAAAATCGATGTGTATCGAGCGTGAAGCTAGTTTTGACCCCATATTACTAACGACTTTGACCCCTCCATGATTAGACTTCATCTATTTGGCTGCATAGTTCACCCCAAGTTGACGTAGTAAAAATGGGAGAAGGAGGAAAAACTACTTAAGTCGAGGCACGATAATAAGGAAGTTCGTTCCCCCCACGTCACCATTGTGGTGAAAGTAATTTGGGGAAAGTAAACTTTCGCGATGCATGGGTGGCCCCGCGATGACCACTGGTCACGCCTCGAATTCATATCAACTCAAAAAACTAGTGGTACCGGTAGTCAACAGATTTTTCGATAACTATTCTGAATGACCATCGATTTTTATCCCTGATTTTCAAACTAAATCCATTTACTCATACATTTTCAAAATAACTCGATTTTCCCAGGCCCTTCCAGACTTTTTCAATTTCTCTGACAATTTCTAGTTCATACATTTTTCGTTTAATTACCAACTGAGCGAACAAAATTCCTGGCTTTGTACCACGTTACCTGGGAACCGGAAACCACATCCTGGTTTCCATTTGAAGGAGAAAAACAAAAACAAAATTTCAAAAATTAGTCTTTTGTCGTCCATTTCGTGTAATCCGATACAATTTCTACTAAATAGCCTTCCGTGGGACGTCCTTTCATTTATAGTCGTTGAAGTTTTCCATGTTTTTTGTGTTTTTATGGTACGTATAAAAACCCTCTTCCTATCATGCTAACACTCAAAAACCTCATTTATTTAAATTCACGACATATAAATAGCTAGCTGTGACGCAATCAGTACCGAATTACTTCGAATGAAAGATGTAATTAACGTTGGGGTAACCATTATACGTTGCTAAAGTTACCCGAGCAGGCAGCAGAAAGATAAAAAACAAAAAAACTCAAATTAATGGCGTTTAGGTGAATTACATTCGCATAAAAGCGAAATGTCCACACACGCAATGAGAGCGAAACCACAGCCTGCAATCAACTTTTTTATTTTGTACTTTGGCTTTGAATTCACGCTCAAAAACTTTTGAATGTCATGTCTATTACGCAACGATGAACGAAACAAAGTAAGGAAATTTTGGAGGACACAATGAGATAAAGTAAAGATAAAAACCCAACAAAAAGCAACGTTTCCTATAAGCATTATTAAATTTGAGGAAAACTAACATTCATTTTATCTGAGCCAATATGGCTTCAAAAATTATCGAAACAACCGATTGCAAACTGGTAAAAATTGATTCCAGATAAGTGAAAACTGATTCCAGGCAAGTGAAAACTGATCCTTATCTAGTAAAAATTCAACCTATACTCGTACAAATAAAATTTCAAACTAGTAAAAAACTAATTCTTAACAACTAATGAACAGTGAATCCAAACTAGTGAAAGCACATTGCAAACTAGTGAAAATTGATTACATGCTATAGTGAAAATTGAAAATTAACCACTGAATTACAAACTAGTAACAACTGATTGCAAATTAATAAAATTTGGTTCCAAACTAGAGAAAACTGCTTCCAATCTGGAGAAAACTGATTCCAAACTAGAGAAAACTAACTGCAAAGTACTATAAACCGATTCCAAACTAGTAAAATCTGAATGCATACTGATGAAATCTGATTGGAAAGTGAAAACTGAAAACAGTATAGCACACTGATATTATACAATGTAATATGTGGTGATAGATGATTTTGGTGTAATTGCGACTAAATGGCAAATAGTTGCTGATAGTAAACAGGTTGTAAAGCTACTAACTGATCATGTCCATGCAGTTTTAAATTGGTAGCAACTGTTGCAATTTAACCACTACAGATAAGATTGCGAATAATTGCAGTATGTCGTCAGTATTGCAACCAGTTAGCAATTAGTTATCACTTAAGTGCCACCAGACCTGCAACCTGTCTGGAAGCAAACCCGTTGCAAACTAGTTTTATCTGAAGCAAATATCAGTTTCCAATCGAGTATGCAATAGCTGTTTTTTTGCAACCAGTTTTTTTTCATAAAGGTAGTATAAACGATAGTATTACATTAGCTTGATATGGTCAATATCTTAATGACTTATTTGCTTCATTAGTGGGACTGAATGATGTAGCCACAAGCAAATTCAAAGCTTCAAAAGGAAATAAATTGCTTGCAGAAAAGTAAGGGTCAAGTCCAGAAGGCGTGACGTGGCTTGTAAAATGTCATAATTGCCAGTGTTGTTAGGGAGTCAAACACCGGAACCGGTAATGAAATCCTGTCTTTGCTGAAGGAAGTTTAGATAGTACTTAGCACGTAAACGTTTTGAGCAAATTCCTCAACTCACAATTTTATTTCCTACGAATTAAGAATGGGACGAGAATAGGGGTGTGAATTTGAGATTCCTTCAAACAATTGCACTGTACTGGTGAAAAGGTCAGCACGACTGAATTTCCGCGCAATAAAATACCCCTTTTAGATTTTGAGTTAAGAGTTACTCTTCAAGATGCGCATAAAAATCACCATAGCGACTACAGTACATGATGTCATTTCTGAAAACAAAAGGCCCTGAGTTTTCCAGGTTTTTTAGGTTGAATATCAAATTCCCTGAGTTTTTCTTGTTTTCCAGGTTGAATATAAAATTCACTGAGTTTTCCTGGTTTTCCATGTTGAATATAAAATTCCCTGAGTTTTCCAGGTTTTCAGGGTTGGATAAAACGTGCCCTGAGGGTTCCCAGGTCATCTATTTTGAATACAAAATTCACTGAATTTTCCAGGTTGAATAGAAAATTCCCTGAGGTCTCTATGTCGTCTATTTTGAACACAAAATTCCCTGAAGTTTCCAGATTATCCAGGTTGGATACAAAATTCCGTGGGGTTTCATGTTTTCGACTACTGACTTCAGAAGCTCATTCATGATCTGTTGTTTAGCCATTTCCGGCTAACAAATGGCTTTGTCTTTGTCACATCCTATTTTACCAAGATCGCATATTCCTCATCCAACCCCGTACGCCATAGGAACCAAGGATCGATTGAAAGTGTATTATGTGCGGTGGGGGTTGGGGGCACAATTTACTGATACTTTGAAATATTATCGGAGATCAGAATTAAGAAGTAAGCAAACAAGCCCAGCTGTCGTTTTATTCTTCTAGGAAATGGCTGAACAATGTACGTTGAGAAACAATGGGAAAATATCGAGCAAAACCGATATTACACACCGTCATCAGGCAGGAAAGCCAAAGCCTCGATAAGAGAGGACTAAAGCAGTTATTATTGTTACATCGCCTTCATTTTCATGTCGCAGTTATAAATATAACTCGGTCCAAATATAATAAAACAATAATGGGGGGCTTAAAATCAATAGCCGTTGGCGGATTAAACGTGCGTTAGAGGGCATTACAATTCGCTCTATATGCAGACACCAGCTATTTCGATGCATACTAAATATAGAGAAAATAGCTAGTATGCAGTTCGTTGGGCAACTAACAGTTACTGGTACAGGGGGAGGAAAAAATGCAGGTTTTTGTGATATTTGCTGCTGAAGGCAACGCATTGCAAAACCTGGCTTTATTTGGGTACATTTAACATTAAGATCTGGCAACCAGGCAGGTGTTTTTCGGAAGTCAAAAGAAGGTAAAGCTAACGTTAAGTCTCTGTGGATAGAGGGTTACCACAATTTTTCATGATAGGCCTAAATGTATTTCCTGGTATCATGATATTTCCTGACATTTCCCCGATTACCAGGTCATGTTAATTTAAATTTCCCTAATCTGTTGCATGGAATCTGCTATGAATTGAAAGATGATATGACGAGCCTATTACTAACCAACCATCCAATTAAATCAAACCTGAGATATTTCCAACGCAAAAATTTGTTTGAAATCGCATCCTTCTCCAGCTCCAGTTCTCGCCATAAATTTAACTCCCTCCTCATCCATCGAATTAATCAAAATATTTGTAACAATTCATTTGTAATAATCCAATTTGTATGTTATTTCAATAATGTTGCACTCAATACGAAATTTTTAATTTTTATTTGTAATTCATTTTGTTAAATTTGTTATACAATAATTCATTCGTAATAATACAAATTGCATGTTCTTACAAAACTTTCGCGCAATAAGAACCTTTTGATTTGTAATTCATTTGTACTACATGAATTTTAGAAATTCTGACCAAAGGTTTTACCAAAGTTTTTATTTGTAATTTTGTTTGTATTATATTTATATTCGCAATACACAAATTCATCTGAATTGCATTTGTAATACCATAATTCATTTATTAGAATTCAATTTGTACAATGCATGTTATTACACAAATGTTCGAAATACGAAATTTAATTTTTTGACCAATGATTGTACATTAATGGAAAAAATGTGTCTGTATATAGTGCCATATTTATTGTATACACGGTCGACACAATATTACACATGTTTTTACAACATTCTGCTGTAATATATTGCAGCAGGTATCTGAAATATATTCAGCATATATTATACATCATTTGCTTGAAATATTTCGTACATTTTTAATGTATGGATACTATATAATAATTATATTATCCATATATGAAATCAGGCCAATTCATGCAGTTTGCAATCACACAGACGAGGAAGGGGAGTTGAAAATTACGTCGAGGTGGAGGAGGGGTTGAAAATGACCAGCTGGGTGTCTGAAAACCACGATTTTGTGATGACATAATACTCGAACGCCCCTTCGTTGTTTCCATAGGGCTTCTTAGGACATTAGAGGCAATTTTTGCAGGTGCTTTTTATAACTTAGGACTGAGGACTCGTTTCCACCCTGATCGATAACGAGGTGGGGTGTTTAAAAAATCACAATTTCGTGACTACATAATACTCGATCGCCCCTTCGTCGTTATGGGCACATTGCACCCAGTGCAAGAACCTTGACTGCTCTCATTTACTGCACGTCTTATCAAACACCTTTCAAGACATTCCCCAAGAAGCTTTGCTTCAGTTTCGTTCTCCTTTCTCCTTGCATTGCTGCAATGATGCATGACAATGCCTTCGCCTTTGCCTTTCCATCAGAAATCGCTTTTGTCCAACTAGCGTTTTCACGCAATTATAAGCAAACGCTAATTAACGATCCCCAAAGAGGCGTTTAGTCGCAGCTCGTTCGTCATTACACTCAGACAGACGAAGAGCAAACACTCCCAAAAGAGTGAGCAACTTCACGCCTGTCGTCTATACGCATGCAGTGAGAAATGCAGGAATGTCTACAGGGTGTCTTTCCTGTCGAGGTTGACTGTATATCGAGACATAACGTTGTATTTGGCTTCCCATAACGGTAGGCAATTCATGGTTCATGCCAAAATTTGCAACTCAATTTTCCAGACTTTCCCTGACTTATCAAAACAAATGTCACATGTAATTAACAGTAACTTTATCTGCAACACTACAAATAACTATAGTTTTTGTATTTTTCTGTCATGATGACTAGCCAAATCTAAAATTGAATTTCCCTGACTTTTCTAGGTTTTCCATACACTTTTTGGAAAATTTCCAGACAATTTCAAGAAATTTCTTACAGATTTGATCAGAGCAAATAAACCATATGGCAGAAATTTTACAAATTATAGATCTGATCACGAAATGATGGAATTAGCCCACAAGTTCGTAAGAAGAAATAATAATGTTAATAATTAAGGGACTGTCGTATGCGAAATTTTTCAGAAAATACGAAGAAATATTGGATTTTTAGTGTATTAATAACGACGCGAACACTAGAGGTTTAAACCGCTAGATCTCAAACACTGTAATTTTGAGGAAAATAGTAAACAAGGTAAACAAGGAGAATTTTTTATAAGGAAAATTAGTGATAATGAAAACGCCGCAGGCGAAATTTTTAGAAAAAGTAGAACACAAATACAGCTTCTCTATTGCAAATCTCTATTCCAATAAAAATAGTTGGGCCACAACAAATTTCCAGACATTATGAATTTCCCTTACTTCCACCTGATTTTCCCTGACTTAATGGTCAAAATGTCCACATTTCCCTGACTTTCCCTGACCACATTCAATTTCCTTGACGCTACGAACCTTGCAATTAATAAGGACAAAACAAAGACCTCATCAGAGCTGGGCTCCTGCAGCCATCCACTCCATTGATTTTTTGATTGAACAATCTATAATTGGTGCAATCAATGCGAGTGGGTGTGCTGGTCAGTGTGTCCAGGCATGCGCCATGACCGCCATGTTTCTCACCGTTTCTCATAGCGAATTGAGAATCACGATTATACTGACTCCAGAAATACAACGTGAAATGTGGAGTAAAACCAAAAAGTCCAGAATCGCATCAATTCGAGTACTGGTTAAGCGATGCCGTCAGGCAATCGCGTGCCTGAGGGTATCTCTCGTAAAAATCATGGTCAATCAAGGTGCTAAATTTATATTAAGCATCATATCAGCAGTTGCTAGTTAAAATTAGAAACGCGTTGTAAATTTGTGTATATGAAAAGATGCACAAAAATAGCCCCGCAACAAATAGTGAAAATTATTTATTATTTTTAGCAAATCCGACTTCCGAAAGTTTCTAATTCAAGCAGGGGATTTGTAATTATCTAATCTGTGAATAGTTTTCGTGCACTACTGAATAGCAATTTAAATACGTTTTAATAAGCACTGCAAATGTCAAGATCATTCTGCAGGATCTGAACTACCATGGTGGCAACTAATTTCTGAATTTGATAAAATTCCCTGAGTTTACCAGGGTTACAATGATAATCTTTCCAGGTTTAAAAAAATACCGTAATGATTAAATAGTCTTAATGTCGATCTGTTCATAGCATTTATTGGCAAACAAGTTTTGGTTTAAGGAAAAAAAGTGTTAAATTGAAAAATAAAAAAGGAAAAAAAAAGTAGATCTTTTAACAAAGATCCCCCAGAGATGACATTGCCAAGTTCCCTGATTTTCTCCTGACTTTTCCAGGTTTTAAAAAAAATTTCCTGCCCCGCCATGACCAATGAAAATGAAAAATATGACATATGCCAGTGTAACGACTGCTGCATTTTTTGCATGAGAATAACAGTATAAACAGGAGATTGTGATTAATTTTTGTGAAACTGACAATTTCATTACAATTTTTCAAAAATTAAGAAATTTTTACAATTTCTCAAATTTCTCCAATGTTCTCAAGACTATTTAATCAACATAATTGCTCGTCATCTCTTGATTTTCATGGCCACCAATAACTAGCGGTATGATTTTTTTTTAGATTTTTTGAATTTCCCTGGCTTTTCAAAGTAAATCAATTTTTCCTGTCTTTTCGAAGCCATTCCAAATTACCTTTCTTTTCCTAGCCATTTCAATTTCCCTGACAATTTCAGGTTTTCCAGGTCTGGGAAACCCCATTTCATAATGATAATTCATTATTGGGAATGTCAGAATTACTTACTAGGCAAATATTTATTTTTTGTTGATTTACCAGATTTTAATGACCAAACAAAATGTTGGTATTGAAATATCTCAAGTTCCAATTCAGATTCACCGGTAGCTTTCATTTCGATACTGCCATGCACGAATGTACTGTATCCCTTACTATACATTAGGGGTCCTCAACCTTTTTTGTGCCCAAGACCCCTTTGGCAATCTTGATAAATTCACAGACCCAGCTATGGATAAGCTAAATTAAAGTTTGAGAGCTTCGTTAAAATAACTAAAAAATAATTTCCCCCATCAACACGATTTCTTATTAAGGGTACACCAGGGGTCCTTGGACCCCAGAATAAGAATTGCTGCTATATGGGGAGTAAAATTATTACCATAAATAGCAGGAGTTTAATTTCGCTATTCTGTCATTGATCATCAGTTTTCTTAGCCTGAATTAAACTTGCAACAAAAATGTAAACTACGAAGATGTCCATAAGACTACCGAAGACCTCTCCAAATGTCCATTTTCGTTTTCAAGAGTATTTAATTGTTTTTTCCTCTCTAAAATGCCTCGGTTTGTTTGTTGTCGTTTTTTTTGTTGTTTTTTGGCCTTTGTATTTGCTAAACCATCTCCTAGAAACCCCCTCACGTTTCCATAATCGAGCATCTCGGACATTTCCTTACTCCCTAGAGATTCCTAAGATGACTTTATACGTATCGAACGACATCTTTAAAGGGCATATAGTCACATGAACGCCAATGGAGCTAAAGCAGACAGTGTGATTTTTTTCCACCAGGTCAAATTAGGTTTTACTGCAGGAATGGACGACCCAAAAACCTGTGGCTATTTGCCAGACGACGGTGAATTGGTCCTACCACAACTAAGCATTTGGCAGCATTTTAAAGTCCTTCAAATTAAGGTTTTGAGTGTTTTATGTAAACTACTGATATTTATGGACTTGATCAACATTCACCAGTTGAAAAATTTTCCAGTTTATTATCCTGCTGGAAATATCTAGGGAAATATGTTAGCTAAAAGTTCATTTATTTATAAAACATCAATATGGAACCAAAAGTCAAAACATAACAGCTAAGCGGAATTTCTTAAAAAATTTTTAAGAAAAATAAATTTTTTCAAAGAAACATCTTCGAGGTTGCAGCTTTAACAATGTTCATGTAGAATGACTTAACATCCTTGGGACCGCTGCTGGATATTAGTTTAGGGAGGTTATAAGTTTGGGGAGAAGTTAGGATCCTAGTACTCGTAAATTGTTTTTGTTAGCCATACGCATGGCGCCCCCACAAATTACTTAGGAAACTTAGGACAATGTCTTAAGTTATAATCCCACGCAAAAATTACTAAATATCATGTTATGGAGGTTTATTCGATTTAACGAGGATCCCACGTCAGGACAGACACCTGGGTATTATGGAGGGAAAATTAGATTCGACAGTATGCTTATTATCGCAAAATGAGATCAAACGATATTTCATGGAATTCCAGTGCCCCTAATAGACCATAATAGTCAGGTCTGCATCAAATAACCAGGTATAACTAGAACAATGACGTCAGTGATATTCATGTAAGTAGGTCTCGCCACCTAATTACTAATTACTTCACAAAAACAGTCGACCATTGTATGCAGATAAGGTGGGCCAGCATTGTTCGCTAATCTATACAGGGCGTCACGAAATGTTGCCCATCTTACGCATATATACATTGACGCATTTGCACTCAAACAGACTCAAAACACTAAACCGGAAGTTGCACTTAACAGTACACGAACTTATATAAAGCAACAGTACGTGTATACACGTAGTTATAAACTGGAGCAATCTGTATCTGTCCATTCATATTCTTATCGCTTAATAAAATCGCAGAATACCGCAAATTTTCATCCAAACTAATAAGCATATAAACGAATAATCAAACAATAAAAATAAACAAAATTTCCCGCAGTTGTTCAAACGTGAAAAGTACGTAGACCCAATATACCCATCGTGTGCAGATGAAAAACACCTGAAACAACGTTGCATGTTCTGGATTTGCATACGGCAGGGTGAACTGAACCTTAAATTTTTATGTTGGGAAATTCACATGATTTCCACTATCCCACAGGTAACCATGTCCACCCATCCAGTGATCCAAATCTGAATTTTCAAAAATCAAGAAACTCATTTTGTACAAATCATGCAACCACTTTATGTTGAGTTACCCCTCAGACATTAAATTTTAAACTTCCCTGCCTTTTTGATTTCAAGTTTGCAGAGCAAATTCCCCTGATTTATCCAATCCCTGTTTTCAGCACAAATTTTCCTGACCACACAAAACATGGCAAGCCATTGAATGTAAGGAAAGTTATAGTTATAAACTTATTACCAGCATGTACATGTATAAGCAACAGATGGAACAACAAATTTCATAAGAAATCAACAAAATTTGGATTAAGTAACATTTGAAATTGACCTCTTGTTCTCTTTTCTTAACTTTAATGAATTGATAACCTCAAGTCTTGGTTGCTTTTTATTAATTTTTTATCAACTTTTATCCATTAATTAACAATTTCTTTATTGATATTTTCTACAAACTAATTGCAAGTCTGATATTTTTAACTGTAATGACTTGATCCACTCACGTCTTCGTTGGAATTTTCATGTATTTATTTATGTATTTTTTTATCCACATTTATTAATGTTGATATTTTTTGAGATTAACAATTTCTATATTGATTTCTTCCACAAATCAATTGCAAGTCTGTTTTTTAACTTTAATGACTTGACAAAAATTAATCACTTCAAATCTTCGTTGTTGTTTTTATACATTTATTTATTTAAGAGCTGGTTAAGAAGGCCATTTCTTGACTTTTTTGTGTTAGTAACCAGCTCCTGTATGTGAAAACAAATATAATATTGATACGTTGAATTTCACTGACTTTTTCAACAACAAATCATTTCGCCCTGTAAGTAAGGCTGGCAATTCACAAAACGCTTGCACACTCTGAAGTCTGAAAATCTGCCATACTACACATTTGATAAATATTTTTGATTATTTGTTTATTTGCAAGAATGACCACACAGTTGGTCAAGATTACAAATGTAACAGATTACAAATGTTTTGTGGATTTGGATTATCCAAATTATGTTATGTGCAAGGCTAGGTTCAAGCACCATCTTCAGGAAGAGAGATTAAAAACCCTGTAGGCAGACACCTCATTAAGCTTAAGGACATGATATAGCCAGAGAATTATTTCAGTTTTTAAGGGGAAATATGAGTGGCATTAACGGCTCAATCCATGTCTTGTGCTTGCGTGTTGGTTTTCGTGGTTTTGCGGTCTTTGCTGTGTACCGAGCAACTCTGGCTAGGTTTTACTCTTATACTACTACACGTATATGGTTGCTATATGGCATCCAGTCTTTGGTTTCGAGCATGTACATCGAGTTATCTGCAGCCCGCACCACTTTAAACTAATTAAAATGAAATCCTCAGGGAGAAACTTTTGAAATATGGTTGCTCTCTTGCTAACAGCATCGCTACGGCATGCACGAAACGCAATGGGTTAATCACCAGCGCCACCTAGCGCTTCCTGTCAACTTTCCGGACCATTGACCAACGCTAACTCGTGGTCATTAAATCTTTTCGATATTTGAAACCATTTTTCCATCTTCCCATACAGCATGGCGGTGATGCAAGTACTGTAGTAATAAACCCCCGAGGACAAAACATGTCACCATGATGCGGGGACTTTCAATTAGTACGTCATATTTGGGGTCAAATCATGCTGAAAGAGAAGGGGGGTTGGGGCCTTCCAATAAATCCACTATGATGATAATAAATGTGAGCCTATGTACCAATTACAATCCACCTTATGTGGACATAGTTGAAAAATTCATGCGATGACGTTTAAGTATTATTGTCATCGACCTAAACTTGTGGGAGATGGTAGATCTTAATTTAGCCAAATGATACATGGTGACGTAAGTGAAGGCGTGGGAGAATTGCCAAATGATTGAGTTATTTTATTTTTATAAAATATTGGGCTAAAATCTATAATTTATGAACCAATTTTGCACAATTTCGCCTTTTGCCATTTTTTCTTCTTCAAAAATGAGCATTAATTTAGTTATCCCTTCGTTGTAATTTTTTGAATTTAGCTTAAAATTCTTTATTTCTGGTAAAGCTTCTACAATGTTTTGCAATTTTCGCCTATGAAACTCGCTTAATCGTTTAATGTGGGCTAAAATTCACCATTTCAAATCTTATTTTTTTTAATATTAACTCAATTAAAACTTTTTTGGTCAATGATTGCCATCACAGAGTCCCCTACAAACGAAGTTCTCAACTTCCCTAACTTTTTTAGGTTCAAAAACAAAATTTCCCTGATAACTGAAAAAAAAGATGACATACCGTACTGTTTGCCAAATGCAAGGAATGCTATTACTTTCCTTACGTACACCATTACGTATTGTGTATTGTATATGAACAAGAGATAGAACACAAATTGTCCGTTTCAAATAACAAATTTAGATAAGGCATTTTTTTTAAATTGACAGTTTCATTATTAATTTTTTTCCACAGAATTGTTTGCCAGCTTCACCCTTTTGAAAAACGTCTCTGACTTTTGCAAGTTTTAATACAAATTCCCCCTGCAGATCACCTTCTGAAAATCACGAATCCCGTGATGACATAACACTTGAACGTCCCCTAAACGCCGTCCATCAGGTCATTGTCATAGAGTTGAACGTTTGACCACGTTAAGACAACGCAACGGAGAAAGCACTGAAGGAACGGGTATTATTTCTCCAGATAAAATAAAGGAATTAAACCGCATTCACGTCATGGTCAGATCGTATTGATTTTCTGGTGATATTCAAGTCATGCCATGAACAGTAATTAGCACTGGAGTTTTGATTTCTCGCAAAGTTTCATCAGTAGAGGTTTCCTATGTCGAGCACTTTCAACTTAGCGGAGATACGTCTTAATCCTCAACCCAAAATGAGTGTAATTGAAGGCAAATCCCGCACGCAATATGATGTCCAGTGGTTTGACCACGCTTGACCCATCGATTCCTTTCATTTCCGCCATTGTTTCCACTAAACAAAACAGACGCTAATATTTGACACCCCTGGACAATTCGGGGTCGTTGAACGTCCTTAGGGGATGGTCGTGTTAATCGGACTGGCAAAATCACGAAAACGTGTATTTCAATGAACATGTACATGAAATTGCTGCACACGCACGCGTGTGGTCAGTCATCTGGCAATACCAGTTTGTGGAAAATGCATTTTAGCGATCGATGTATGGACTGGCAAATTTGTCTTCCTGGAAAGGTGACATTAAAATCATTATGAAAATAATTTTTCGAGAACTCCACCAGAAATGCTGCGCGGTTTTTTCTGAAAATATTTCAGCAATATTAATTCTGTAAGGAACAATTCTTCACGAAAAACACAATCAATGATGCGTTTTCATTAATTTTTCTTGATGTTTTTAAGAAAATAAATGATTATGAAAACCATTTTGGGAAAACTCCACCAGAAATGTGGCATTTTAAGTCATCGGTATTTTCCATAAAATATTTCAGCAATATTGATGTTATTAAGACAAATTCTTCTCGAAAAACAACCAACAATACTTTTAATGACTTTTTTTTGAGAGAGTTTTTCCAGCAATAATATGAAAATTGATGATTATGAAAATCATTTTTTGAAAACACGACCAGAAATGCAGAATTTAAAGATAAAGAGCCCTGACTTTTTCAAAGAAAATCCATTTTCCCTGACGCTTCCATGTAGTTCCAATTTCCCTGACAATTACAGGTTTTGAGGAACCCTGGTATACGTTTTATCCCATATTTCAAACAGGAATTTGTTTAGTGATATTAATAATTTACCAAAAACTAATGTGACAACGATTGATTTTAACTAACAATTATATACGTAAGAAAAATGTTTGCCAAGCCTCTGAGATACTTTTCACAAATTAAAATTGTCTGGACGACTTTCAACAACTAGCTTGAAGAAATCGCAAAACCGAGAAGGCCTTGACCACAAACATTTTTCAAAATCAGGGTTAACTAGACTGAATACAATGTCTCATCCTGGAGTTGAACAGATGTTTTGTTAGTTTTGGTCTGCCATGTACTGCAGCCACGCATGGATTCAGAACTTCCCATCCTATGCAAGACCATCGTTTCTGGCATCAAAAACATTTCATCTGAAGGATCAAAAACGTTCTTGACGATACGTCATCATAATAGCATTTCAGTCGCTCCTGACACGTCTTGATGCCAGACATTTCTCACCATCATCGGAACATTTTTTATCGCTAACAAACGAATCTTGCCTGTCGACAGATTGGATCCATAAACTCAACCAGTCCAATAATTCTTTTCATTGGTGGGCAAAAAAGGATCTGATCACTAAATCATATGTGCCAGCAGGTAGATTTTGGGACGTTCAAGAATTACGCCAGCCCCTAAATAGTCATTTTCAAAATTCTACTCTGTGCCTTACCCACCTTATCAAAATTACAAACAGGCAAATTTTTATCAAAACTGGCTCAAAAATGACTGATTTTCTCATTGTAAGGCAAGTTTTCGAAACCACAAAACTCAGTTGGCGAAACCTTATTCTACTCTAGCAAATTTGGCAACAAAAAAAACCAACTGCCAAAATACACAGCCATACAATAAACCGTTCTTGGCAACCTATAAACCAAACATCATTTGGTTGACCCCCTACCATTCGTCACCATTTGAACAAACCCCTCCCGGCAATGTGTTGGCAATACTCGAATGTTCCCGTTCGTAGATTTAGCACCCAAACCCCAGGTATCAAAATGTCTTACTCAGACCAATGTTCCTCATCTGAGGACAAGTTTATACTGTACAGTAGACAATTTTAGGGTAGGCCTCTACGGAGGGCATACCACACACTTTGGTCAACCTAAGTGCCTACCAAGATGATGGCAATACTCGAATGCCCCCTTTCTGCCCTTCCCCCCAAGATGATGTCATTATTTTGCAAATACCCCCTTTCTTTAAAATCCAAAATTCCCTTAGGCCACTTAGCACTTGGTCACCATCAACCTAACTTTTGATTGACTCCCCTGGAATCATTCGTCAACTGGCCACCACATCCCCCAAGATGACGGCAATACTAGAATGCCCCCTTTTCGGCAGATTTACTCTCAGGAAGATTAATCAATAACACTGTCAAAATAACATTTGGCTTACCACCCTGTTACGATTCATTTCCATTGACAGTAATCATTCATCATTCACGAATAATTTTATCAAAATGTTCCTAATACAGTACCAGTATTGATAATGTGCTGCAAACTTATCCAGCAATTACACGTGCCGTACAGTAACAGTACTGAAGGGGTTTAAAATGAACTCTTGCACCTCTATAGAGACAGTTACTGTGCAAGGGTGAACGGTGTAAGTTTTTCAAGCAGACAATAAATTTAATCATCCATGATTTTACGTGTTCGCTGTGTACCAGTTTCGCTGGTCAACATACAGGGAGTTAATTACTATTTTGTGTCATAGTCTAAGTGGTCAAATTACAGAGGTGCAGGTGGTCAACATGTAGAAGTCACTTTCCATTGAGTTAATGTGGTAACCGTCCGATTCTACAGTATTGCAGGACGACCTTCAGGTCATCAACAGCACTTCGAATGGATGTGCATTTTAGCTGATCATCCTCCAGTACCAGTCTAACAACCTACATGTAACAACCCATTGACACAAGTGTGTGTGTGTGCTCCTGAAGCATGCTCGTCCATATTCAATCGACTAACCTTTAACGGCAGCTTGTGCCAGCTCTCCCTTCGCTTCAGGTATCGCCTCTCGAAGTTCTCGTTCCAGTACTCTTTGTAGCGGGGGTTGAAGTTGAGCGTGCGGTACATGTCGGCGGTGTCGATGTCCGCCTTGGACAGCTTGACGGCCGGACACTGGCCGGAGCCGGGAGTCCGCTCCTTCTTCCACGACGCGTCCAGCACGGCCAGGGGGTCGGCGGCCTCGGTCAGCTGCGACAGCGGCGCGGGCTCGCCCTCGTCCCCGGTGCCGGACCCCGACCGGTCAGCCACCGCGGCCATCGAATCGTCCAGCGCGTTGGTGGGCAGGTAGAACTTGGCGTAGTACACGTAGAACACAATGCTGGACAGGCTGAGAAACAGCAGCGCCAGCTGCACGGAACCACGTCGGAAAAGCCGCATGGTCGACGGTGGGCAAGGCAGAGTTCACCAGTTCATGTATTTCGCGGGGGTGGCTTACGTCACAGCGGTCACTTCGTAGAGCATCCTATGTCACTGCTGACCACTGGCAATCGAATCGTTGAATGGAACGCCGATTTCCAAAAAAAACGGGGGGAAAAGAACGACTGCACGCTGCACGAGCTCGGACCAATGTCGTCGTTGACAATCTCCAACTTTCGAACTAGCAGATTCGAATTTTCGAACGGAAATTTGGAAAAAAAATAAAGTGACGTTCGATGGAATTCCGGTCACGCGCGGCTATTCCATCGCAGGCACATTTTCGTCGCTGGGTCGATACACGTATTATATGAAATGTAAAAGAATATAATATCGCGAGGAGAAGCAGCGATGGAAAAAATAGCGATAGCGACTTAGCAACGATCAACTGTAAAGTTGGCGAATAAGTAAGTCAGTCCTGCAGCGGGTTCGACGCCGAACTGAACTGAAGTGAACAGCAGACTGAGCAGAGCGAGACGGAATGGAAATAAGGAGCTCGTCGCTGCCTTCCTCGCTCCGCGCCCGTCTTTCGACCAATGACGGCGTGCGCGAGACCGTGGCGGCCGCGTGCGCAGCGAGAATCGGCGCGGTCGACTATCCGCAGAGGAGGAGCAGGAAGGAACGAGAGCTACCTGGATGAGGTTGGATGAACCGGTAGCTTTCTAGTTAGGGTCTAGCTCACGTGCAGCTTATTCCAGTGTCTGCACGTGCGCGTTTTCGATATCCCAACTTGGATACTGGGACATTCGATGTGTACTAGGGGATCTTTCATCATGTTATCATCATGTGTAAGTAAGGGTGTAAGGTGACCACCCAACCGCAAATGGCCAACATAAGGAGGTGGTCAACATATGGAACGATGCTTGAACTGACACAAGATTTTAAAATCCATGGACTTCATGCACTGCATGTACTTACAGTTTACAGTAATCATTCATAAATACTCTTATTAAAATGTGCTGCAAATTTATCTAGTAATTACACAGAGGTTCAAAATGAATTCTTCTACCTCTATAGAGAAGTTGTTGGCCAGGGATGTACAGTACAAGTTTTGCGAGCAGCCAATAAATGTAATCATCCATGACTTTACATGTTGAGACCATGTTGGCCAACATACAGATTCAGGAAGTCAATGTTATCCAAAACCTCTCATCAGAAAGTATTACATGTAGTTTGCTAACGAAAACCACGCAGAAAGTCCTCGACCCAATTTGGTAGGACATTATACAGGGTGAGGCAAAAAGATGTTAACATTAAAACATTTTTTCTCGTAGATCCTACCAATTGTCAGGCGCGATGGTGCATCCCGTCCGGTCCAGGCCCTGAATTTTTCTTCTAATCTAATCTAATCTAATATATTTTGTTAGACTGTTTTAGAATGTCAAAACACACTGACTGATCACTTTCTTCATAGTTGCCTTCGAATACAGTGTCAGGAGTAATCCGAGATGTATCGTTACCTAAAAAAAATCACTTTTACCCAATTTTGAGAATAAGTTCCTAAGATGATGACGTAATAACTAGTGTGTCGTTACCCATAAAAAAACAAACCACTTTTACCCTAATTAGGGTAATTGACCCAGGCTTGAAAGTAAGAACCCTTAGATGATGGCAAAATTTAGCCATTGGCCTTAGATAGTCAAATTACCCATAAGGTGGACTGTAATTCGTATACAGGCTCTTTTTTAATTATCACTGTTATCCTAATGGATTTTTTTGAAGAAACGAAATACTCCCATGGCCACTATAGTGCCTGTAACATATAATACAAATTTAAATAGAACTTCAACTTTGGGTGATTCCTTAACCGGGGGAAACCCTGTACGCAGTGATTTCTGGCGCATCCATGCGTGGAAAACTGATTTCGTCTGCGAAATAATAAAATAATTTCTTCGCTGATAATATTTAATTTAGTAAGCGCCCCGATATTTTTAATCCGAAGCTTAAGTTCTGCGAAAGATGCGCATCGTCCTGTATATTGGGAATATGAATTTTAGTGGCTTATTTTCGACTGTTTTGGTGGCTTATTCAGCTATTCTCTCTTAGATTGTGTGTGTATTCGAACGAGGCCTAATCTGATTATCGGGAGTTAATCAGTTTTTATACGTTCTCGCATGATGATCTTTTTTGAATAACAAGTGAGTGCACGGGGACGAGGATATAGGACAAAACATCGTCTGGCAATATCTCTTTCGCCTCGATGCACCGCTCCCTCTTCGTGCGCATTTTCAATGAAAACGACGAGATTTCGACTTAATTATTTATTGGGTTGGCATTAGGCATAATTCTTTTGACATTTTCCTACGCGTTTCTCGCTACGAATAATCCCAGCCAAAGCTCCTAATGAGATCAAAAGATATTTTAAAGCGTATTTCGCCTTTTGTTTTCCACCAGTTATTATTCGGAGGGGGGAGACAGGGGCGCAGCAACCCCCACCAAAATGTCATTGTATTCGGATATAAACGAGAGTGGCAGCACGGAGAGGACTCCGTAATGGCGGGGGTCGTTCGCAAATGCACCACAGCATAACTGCTCGACAGTTGCACTGCTGAACAGTTATGTAAAAGAGGCGATTTGGCATTTCACTTATTACAAATCTCGTTACAATTAGTTCAAGCTTGGATAGTTTTGTTGCGCCCTGTAGAATGCTACGACATTGTTAAACAGCCTGAAATCCTTCGATGCATTTCTGCTGTAATTATTTCTAGGATGCTAAAAATTATTTTTCAGAAATAAGGTTTATACGGTACGTAAAAGTATCTCGTTACTCTAACGTGGGACACTATTTAATATGTTGCTGTATGTACTGACAAACATAGGATCAGCTTCTACGCTATGCGTGACATCATATAATGTGCCAGAAGACATTCAAACATTATGTCATCAACTTGGTAGGAGGTGGTTGACTAAGCTAAATGATGGAGAAACATTTTTTCCCATAAAATTTGGATTAAAATCCATCATTGGGTCATTGACTTTGCAAACACTTTTGTACGTAACTTCTTTTTTGATAACGTATTTTTTGTGGTTATGGGTGACAAGCACTTTCTAATTAGTGGTTGTAGGTAACAAGAACTTTCTGATAAGTGGTTTTGGGTAAAAATGGGTTGAAAAATTTGCAACAGTTTTAATAAACCCACATTTGTTTGTTTATAAAGTAAAACTGAGCAACAAAATGAGAGTAACCACACGAACTTTCGGAAGCAATGAAAGACAACGCAGTTTTCGTCACATTTCTCGATATGTTATGCCAAAAACGAGTATAGTGAAAATAATATATTTTAGTAATGTATTTTGGATGAAATTATTCTCTAGTCATGCAGGAACAGTAGGAATGACTGTCAGAACAAACACCTAACACGAGGAATTTACAATGGTCTTAAGACCCAATCACCCGTGTATGAGTACACAATGAGATCTGAAGAAAGTCCGAGCATCTTCCAGCATAAGACAGTGTCAAGAGTGAAGGGGTTAGGGACCTGAGCAGCCTAGAAAATGAATGAGTAGGCGAGATGATGAAAGAATGAGACTGGGAGTAATGGAACCGGAAGGAGCCCCTCGGAGCGGAAGGAATGGCTGAGGAAATACACTCGTCGCGTATTTATGGGGTCTCCGTTGTAAATGTAATTGTCGAATATACGGGGAATGTTCGCTCTACTGACTCTAAATATTTGGATCTTATATTGTTTGGATTTCATTTTCTTTTTCTCCTAAAATGGCAAAGCTTTCGCCGCGCTCTGCGGACCTATCCTGGCGCACTTTTCGATCCATTAGTCTCTCTAACTCCGATGTCATATTAAGGGCCCAGAAATTTATTATCATCGTCCCATGCGAGACTCGTTTCGAGAAACGTTTGATTTTTATGCGAGACAAAATGCCTTTCTAACAGTCGCTGGGGGCCAGAGGGGGAGGGGCCCTTGTTTTACATGGAGAATTAGCTACGAAAACTAGCGAAGCCACGATCTCCAAGCAGTTTGACAATCTGATATTTCATAACTGTATCAATCCTGTTCATCGTTGCTGACACAACTCGAGAAATTCGTGACAAATACCAGATATTTTTCAAAGATTACAATTATTTTCCCTGGATTGTCTACATTTTTTATCCTGATTTCTTCTCTGAATAATAATAATAGTCTATTCCAGTTGAAAAGGGTAATAGATAGGACAAAACCACTTACGAACATACCCGACAATGTAAAACACCAAACCATCTAAGGAGTAGAAATCCAAATTGTTTAATTATCACAACAAAACATGTGTCGCTACATAGGGTATGTGTTGGTAAGGAATTCCCATGTCGAATATCGCACTGTACGTTACTGATAATTGGACAAAATACTGTAATGATTAAATTCTGTATTGACCGAATACTGTAATGACCAAATACATGTACTGCAATAACAAAATACATGCACTGTAATGACCAAATAAATGCTCTGTAATGACAAATACTGTAATACTGTAATACTACTTAAAAACACATTTTAAAACGCATTCGGAAATGCATTTTCAAATATACATGTATTTGTCAAGACAGTTTGAAACTAAATTTGTCTCATTCGACAGACATTTTAAAATGTATTTTCCAATGCAAGTTTTACAATGCATTTCTGAATGCAGTATATTACCATTACACGTGGTAATGCATTTCGTACAAAGTCGCAGTACAATTAACCTTCATAACGTTGTTCAACGCATCCTATACGTGCAATCACCCATGTGGCTCTTATACAGCATATACGCAGACCAGGCTGACATAGAAGCAGAAAATGGGAGGAATGAAAGACAGAGTGGGAGGCTAAAGCGCCAGAAGAGCTTAGGAATTACTCCAACGTCATCAATAATAAATCTTTATAAAGCTGGCTCATGATCAACCTTGCTTGTTTGACAATCCTAAGGGAGTGCCTGTCAACCTACAGCGCTCTATGGCTTGGACGTTGCTGAAAAGCGACAATGTCAGCTAGCAGTTTACATGTATGCCAGAAATTTATTTTTCCCCGAGTCGTCGCCTTAAAACTTATTTTTCAGTTTAATTTTTCAATTAAAAACGAGTGAATAATTTAAGCTGGCACGTGTAACGAGTGTTTGAATTCTCTTTGCCTTGGCTTTTTTTAAAAATAATTTTACATAATCCCTCGGCTTTAAACATGTACATATTTTGAATGAGAGTGGTGTTTTGAATATTTTATGTTTTCATATTTTAACATTGTTTTGAGTGCAATTTCATATTACACGTTTTCGTGATTTTTTGCTGCTTGCTTTTAAATTTCATGAGATTTACTATTTATATAAAAATTCATTCCGAGTTAATCCAGAAAATATCCAAGTTTTTTAGACAATATCAGTGTAGGTAGAACCACTTGATTGAAATTAATTTTTTAAACGTATTTATATCCTTATGTAAAAACAGGAATTGCCTCAGAATGCTTAAGGATGTTATGTCTTGAATATTTCACGTTTTCGTATGTTCAATATATCAGTATTATCACATTTACTATTTGGTTTAAATCATTCCAGAATATTCAAAAATTACCATTTCATTTCTGATACCAGCTGGGTGAAATAAAGTTTCGAATGAATTTACATTTGATGTGAATAAACAGACATAACTACAGTGAAGTTTTTTAATAATTGCGATGCCTTGAATATTTCATGTTTCCAATACGTGTATTTCATGTATTTTAGTTTTATCATCCTAATTTCTGAATTTTTAAAAATGCTCATTTCTAGCGAAATCTTGAGGTGGCACGAGTTGGTTGAAATTAATTTTTTTTTAAATTTATTATATTTTTATGTAAAAACAGGAATTGACGTCTTTAATATTTGATACCTTTCATATTTCACGTCTTCAATATTTCATATATTTCAGTTCTATCATCTTTACTACTGTATTTTTAAACGCTCATTTATTAGACAAATGAGCTGTTTTTAGCACGAGTTGGTTGAAATTAATTTTTCAAATGTATTCATGTAAAAACAGGAATAGCCTTAGTGGGCTTAATAACTGAGGTGTTTTGAATAATGCATGTTTTGAATATTTCATGTTTTCGATATCTCATGCTGCTTGCAATTATATTTTATGACATTTACTGTTTGTTGAAATTAATTTTTCAAATGTATTTATACCTTTAGGTAAACCCAGAAATAGCCTTAAAGGGCATTTAACGATCGTTGTGTTTTAAATATTTCATGTTTTCGATCGTTGTGAATATTTCATGTTTTCAATATCTCGTGCATTTCACTTCCATCACTCTTTATACTAAGCAGAAGAATATGTTTTTAGGAAAAATATGTTTCGTGGATATCCACGAAATTTCCAATGTACCCCATCTGGTTTTAATGCCAGTTTTACATGAATCTTTTTGTCGAATAACAGTCTGAATAAAACGAATTTGACTATCGTGCATTATGGCGTTTTACGAAAGAAAAAAAATTGCACAATATCGCTAAAAATGCAAATTATATTTTTAGCAAAAAGGGAAAAAGCTTGAAAAGTGACGGGCTATGATAAAACATCGTTCAATATTGATTTCGGCCATAGCAAACTGCGGTTAGGTGGGCGAATTTTGTTGGTATTGTTTCCCCATATTTTCCATTTACAATTTCAGTCAGCATAATAAGATTGAAAAGAAAACCTCACTGAGAGATTTTGCCCAATGAAGCTATTCCGGGAAAATATGTCGAAAATATACGTTAAGACTCTAGGATTGGCAAGTTCCTTCAAGTTTTATCGCATTACCCATCTCTATGCGAAACGCAACTTTCAGATCCAGACATGGACGCACGTACATGTATGTTTTGTTTAATATTTTTGAATTATGTATGAGATAAAATATTTTCGGGGATTTTTTTACTTCACGAAGAGTCGAGATTGCGCATATCGAGAAAAGCAAAATAAAATAAAATGTGACAATGCACGTACTAAAATCGGCGAATCTATTTCAATTGGCACAGGCACGAAAGTATACAGGGTGTGTGCAGGAATTGACCATATTTACAGAGCAGATTTTGGTTTATTTCTACTGGTCTATATTGTTTATAATTTTAAGTAACTCGGTAACATCACTTACAATATAACTCACAACACACAATTTCATCATACTGGAGGCTGTAAATTATTTTGTCGGCCGTAATCATTAAATTATATACTAAATTATCAAATCTGAATTTTTATTTTTTCAAACAAGGTCGCGCAACCCTCGAAATCATTCCATTGAACCCAGTTTGAATGTCACCGTCCACACCTAGGAAACGTTTCCTCAAAATATTTCTACATTTCTAATAAGGAAACATAGTTGAGGAAAAGGGCCCAAATATTTCCTCAAGCATGTTTCTGTCCCAGAAATGTGGAAACATTTTCAAGAGATCTGTTTTCAAAAACCATGTTTTTAGACAATGTTTCTTTGGTGTGGACAAGGCTTTATAGTTGACGGTACAAAATTCCATTTCGGGTCGAACGATCAAAACTAGTAAGTTGTCTCCAATACGGGTTGAGGATGTATTGAGGGTGAAAATACACCAAATTTATGAAAAGATTTTTAGCGAGTGTTTCCATTAGTTTGTCCAACTCAGGGCTGGGAGTGGGTCTAAGCAAAATTGTATCCATAAATGTATCCACCAAAAGACTGATTTATTTCTAAAATCTATCCACCAAAATGTATTAACCAAGACTTATTTGTGTCGAAAATAGATCCACAAAAATATATAAACCAAGACTGATTGTATCCAATATGCATCCACCAAAATGTATCAACCAAGACTTATTTATATCGAAAATATATCGACAAAAATATATAAACCAAGGCTAATTGTATCCACCAGACTGGTTTATATCCAAAATATATCCAACAAAATGCATCAACCAAGACTGGATTGTATCCTCGTTATTCACTTTGGTATCCGAATGTATCCACCCTTCACGAATCACCTCAACCATCTTTTTTTGGAATTGACGCATGACATGTTTTGAAAATTATAAACATCATGAGAAATTTTATTACTCATGTATAAAGTCATTATCGAGTAGCTTCAGAGATGCCTATGCCACTATAATTCTCCAAATTTTAATCTAAAGTGTTTTTACGTGATGATACGAGATGATTGAACCCTATTATTCTCGTGAAATGCTGTTTGAATTAAGGCTATGTATGTAAATGTAAAGCTCCCATAACACACGCAATCATTTGTATCCACTTTGCCCTAAAATAGCTACATGTATTTTGTATCCACTTGTATCCAACACATCAAAATGTATCCAACTTCCTCATTTGTATCCACTCTCCCAGCCCTGTCAAGAGGAAGGGATTAGATGAGGATCAAAAGGAACCCTTAGACGTTAAAGTAGTTTATGCACAGCCCCCAAGTGGTCAATTTCTCGGAAAATCGTTAACAAAACACGCGCAACTTAGGCAGTTTGCAGGCTGGAGATGCAAAAGAGGCAAAACATGAAATTTGGTGTCACCCTGTAAACCGGATTAAAAGTGGTGGCGAAACAACCGCTATTGGGTTCAGAACCTCAGCGTATTAACGACCCCAACAAAAAAATAATGATTTTTCAATAAAACGAATCGTTATTTCTCGGAGCGTGACTTTCCATAGCCGTAATAAACCCGTGCTTGTCAATACGGTTGTCACAGCACGACTCTGGTGCTAATTGACAAAAAAAAGGAAAAAAGTCAGCTATGGGGAAAAAGCGTGGGTTGTGGGTTGTAGGGGATAACGGGCGTCATTGGCCCTACCCCTTCGATTTAACGACAAGTGTTTACTTTTGGTAAGCAGCTGGTGCGGATGGAGCTCTGTAGCTGCTTTTGATAATACGGGCGCGTTGGAGTGTTATAAGAGTAAACGACTAGATGGGAAAAGTTGACCAATTTTCGTTAGCCATTAATTAAGAGAGGGTCCTCCATTTCCGTAATGGACAAATCATCCTCATCTGGCGCAAAAAAAAATCTCGCTAAATCTCGCGTGTTAAAGAGCTAACGTCCGAAAAGATGCGAGGGTCGTCCATTAATTGAAAGCTAAAGTCAAAATGGGAACGTTGAAGTATTACGTCATCATGAAATCGTGATTTGGATACCCTTCCCCCAATCGTTTAACAAAAAATGGCAAATCGAGAGATATTCACCACATTCACATGCAGCTTTAACTTATTTTAATTTAAGTACTTCATGTAGCCTATGTAAGCCTGTTTTACCTATAGGAATACGTGTTGCATGTAAACGTATTAACGTTAGATTAAAATGGTTGATTTGTCACACAAAAGCATGTTTTCATAATGTACAAAGGGTACATTCAAGTATTACGTCATGACAAAACCGTGATTTTCAGAACGTAGACTTAAATTGAGTTAATCTAAGTAAGCCATGCATACAAGCCTGTGTTAGCTATAGGAAGACCTTATTTGAATAGTTTACATGCATGACCTTACTTCAATTATTGCAACTTATAGCGTGTATGTAAACTTAGTCAATGTTCTAAACATTAGATTTTAATTTAAGATTTTAGTGACACAAAATAACATTTTACAACAAAAAGATTTTAGTGACGAAAGTACACACCCCCCCCACACCCGAGCGAAATTTGAATACAAAATTGAAACAAAATATTATAAATAACGGATTTTAGTCCCACAAAATCACATTTTGCCACTGGATGTCAAATGATGAAATTTTAATACAATTTTTATTTTAAAAAAAAGCAAAAAAAAAACAATGGTTTTATTTTTATTCAAAACTTTCTTTGTACCAAAATCTTTGTATTAAAAATGACGACTTAGCAATTCATTGACCCCTGCCATAATTTCGTCAACCTTCTCTCTAAAGATGATGACAAAATACTTGAACGTCCCCTAGAAAGTTGGCAAACACTGCTAGCATTTACAGGGTGTATCCGCGTGCCTGAACGACAGATGCGCTAGCGCCATCTACCGGCGTGCTGGGGAGGTGAAACTTCGCTCGTTTTTAAATGCCACGGGTGGGCTTGATGTCTGTCCGATAGCATCTGCCGTGGATGGCCTGGCCGACCATTGGTCAAGCGGCTTCGGCCAAATGGAGCGGATGACCATCGTAAAAATCGAATAGATCGTTGTTGGCAGATGGTCATCCTAACGTTTCTTTCATGGCGCTGCCATTAAGAGTTTGCGTGGCCGTAAGACACCAGCGGTCGCAGATTGCCGCGATGGTCACTTTCACACTCGACCAATGGTCAGTTAGAGTGATCAATGAGCCTGCAATTTAAACCCCCCGAAAACGGGTATGGCGCGAGGAGAGGTCAATTTCATTAATTAAGCGGTGATGGCCGCGCTCCGTGACCGGACTGACCAGTGGTCAGTCGATGTGAAATCATCGAGAGCGTCCATTCGGAGTATCTTTACAGACACGTTAATGGGAAAATGTTCAACACTGGTTTTCTGTCATAACTTAATCATTGTTCGTCGTTACATCGCATAATTTGCTTTTGCCTCCACTGTCCGTGGTCACCAGAGACTGGACATCAAACGTCCAAACTGACCAGTGGTCAGTGCCCCGGTCGTATCTCGCCCTGCGCATTAGCATTGATACCGGCGACGCGATCGCCCAACGAGTCTCAGTTGACCACTGGTCACTCGCTTGGGAGACGAGAACGGTTTAATTAACGCATGGTGGGCATAATCGAATGACCGACAAACGTGTTAACACTGGCCCATGGTCACTACCAAAAGTACGTGGTCAGCGAAAAACGAAAGTTTGAATGCTCAAGCGCTTGCCGGACACATTTTCAATTTAAGTTGCATGCTTCGTTTAATTTGACATTTTATGACATTTACTACCCAGTGGACACGTGGGAACGAAATGATGGCAGATGGATGACATTATTAAAGATCATCACTCGGACGCCAAATAAGTTAGGGTTCCCCTGAGATGACATTTTCAACTTCCCTGACTTTTCAAGGTTTCAGAACGAATTTCCCTGACCACTTAAAATGCAAAAATATGCAAATGAAAATGCAAAAGAATGCAATATTTACTGCTTATTATATACAGGGTGTTCTGTTTAGGCAGTGCCCAATTCTGATAATAAATTCATTCCCAAGTTAGTCGGCAAATAAACTGTTGACGCACTATAATAAATTAAAACTCCCATAGAAATTGACGATTTTTGTAAAAAGAAAAATAGCAAAATCCATAACTAACTGAATTCTAATTAAAAATGTCCAAGTTAGTCGGCAAATAAACTATTGACGCACTATAATACTATATATAAACAGGAGATGGAACACAAATTTTCAATAGAAAACAGCAAATTTAGATTAGTTTTTTTATATTTCTTTTACAGAACTGCTTGTCGTTTGTTGATTTTTGTGCTATACAGTAACTAGCTACGCAAAATCTGTTATTGATTTGTAAAATTTTCCTGACTTTTTAAAAGTAAATCATTGTTCCCTGCCTTTTCTAGGCAGTTTTACCTTCCTTGACTTTTAAGTGTTTTAAAAAAAAATTCCTGAGGAAATTTTCCAGAGGAAACAGATTTATCCGGACGTGTACAGTATAAGTTTTGCAAGCAGCCACTGAATTTCATCATCCATGTCTTTACAAGGTGAGAGCATGCTAGTCAACATACAGAGAGTAAATTACTCCTGGGTGTCATAGCTTAAGTGGTCAACATACAACATACAGAGGTGCAGGTGGTCAACATATAGAGCTCACCTTCCATGGAGTTAATGTGGTGACCGTCCGATCAGTTAGCATGTGGTCAACATAGGGAGGTGGTCAACTTTGGAGGTTCTACTGTATGTCGATACAAAGGATTTCGAGATCACCCTGTATGTCACGCATTATTTCCAAAAAGACTGGACATCCCTGTTAAGAGTCAACGTCAACTGTGATTGCCATCCCAACGATAAATCTCGTATCTTCTCCCTTGTTCTCGACAAATTCGAGACGACTGATTGAGTACCTGATAAAATATTTATCAGAAAATAGCTTTTCCATCAGACGAGATGACCAATTCACGAATGAAACCTGATTTTCCCGAAAACAAAGACAGAAAATGCAGGTATTGGTAGATCAACCCAGCCTCTTGTTCAATCTGGTAACAAGTCCACCATCCAATTATTTGGGCATTACAACTTAACAAAGTGGGATATGGCAAAGTTTGATGAAAATGGATAGATAGCTAAACCCATAGGACTATTTTTAAGCGAAAAAATATCAGAAAAACAAGGGCAATTCCCACCTGTATGCGATAAGATTACAGCTTTTTTTGCCACCAAGGCTTGTGTATTTGAGCACACAGGATTAGGAACTTGCATCCATGATGAAATAAATCCGTTGAAAAAAAATAGGTTTCATAGCCACTAAGTACAGTAGGACGCATTGGCTTACAGGATGATTGAGGGACCAGCATGTTTATGCTGGAAACGGATTTAATTTAATTAAAAGTACGTGTCCCTCTACGCATCTGTAAAAAATCCAAGTTAAAAAAAAACTGGTGTTTTCCTCGGCAATTTAGTTTACCAAACCACCAGCATAAAAAAACTCGTCAGTTCAATTTTCGGAAATTAATTGACGTTGTTTTTCACCCAATGGCTGGATCGATCTAAGCCATCGACCAAAAAATAGATTAAAACTAAATTGTTCACTCGTTTCATCCCTAATTACAAAACTAAACTTAAACAACAACAAAAAAGTATAAGAGTAACGTTTGTTCTTCATTCCTTTATACGTTTTGTGCAGAAAGCATTCAAATATTGTTATTTCACAATGGTGATTTTAAGCACTCCCAGAAATGATGACAATTTTTTTGACTAAAAACATTTCCAATTGAGCGAAATTATTATAAAAGTTACAAAAGATCAGTAACAATAGATTTTAGCCACATTTTTAACAAAGATATCTTGTAATTAAAACAGAGCTTCCCAAACTTTTCTTCATCAGCAAAAACCATTTATCAGAAAGCCTTTATATCCAGTTCAGGTAAAATATTCATTATAGCATACACGGGGTACATGTATGAATCAGAAAAAAATAACATATCTGATAAGCAAACGTATGGCACATTTATTAAATAAATTCCTGATAGCCTGCCAGTTCTCCAGAGATGAAATCTTCAACTTCCCCGATTTTCCCTGACTTTCCCAGGTTTTAAAACAAATTTCCCTGACCAACCTGATAGATGAAAATACAAAAATATGACATCCATGTATGACTATGTAATGGTTGCTGTATTTATTGTTTATTTTCTATAAACAGGAGATAGAACAACAAATTTCATTAGAAAACGGCAAATTTAGATTACTTTTTTTAATTACAACTAAATATAAGTTTTTTCCGCATTGTTGATTTTTGTGTTAACCAGTAATTATCTAGGTAAACTGTATTATTAAATCGTTGAAATTCAATAATTTTGTCAAAGCAAATCAATTTTCCCTGACGTTTCCAGGTTTCCCAGGTCTGGGGAAACCCTGGCCTGTTTCAGAAAAATTGAGGGTATTAATACACAGTACCACACACTAACACATCAATTTTTTCGGAGCCCTTTATAAAAAGCAATTTAATTGAAAACTCCATGAGTATACCAAAGTGTGTCCTTACTCATAGCAAAGAAAGACCAATTTTACCCAGCTTTGGGTAATTTACTCAGGTTTGGGAACTTGAGAACCAAACATGACGTACATGTTGACGAAAATTCATGCAACCATTACCAGAAATAATGGTCGTTCAAAATACATTTAAAAACACATGTAGTAATGATGAATTGAACATTTCGGTTACCAACATTTCTTCTATGCTAAGTAAAAGCTATAGGAAAAATCTTGTGCAAAACTTCACCACATGTGATGTCTTTTCAACTAATTATTTTAAAAAGTTTTTCATTTTTTTGCTCATAATTTTTTTATTTTCCATAAAAAGCTTTTTATTTTTCATAAAATACTATGATAAGTTATTCTTTGGTCAACCATCCCCCACCTCACTACTATCATTGGCTAACCTCCACACCCTAAGATGATGACATAATACTTGACCATCCCCTAAGTCGTTTTCAAAAGTTCAGCAGTAGCTTCTCTGGGTAAACAAATTCATAAAGTTCAACATTTTAGTTTCTCAAATTCATCCATTTTGATTCCCTTCAGCACTCTCCTTGCTTATTCTGTGTCCTATTTGTAGCAAAACGCGTAATATCGCAATTTCGTCACCGAATAGGAGTAAATTTGTGCCCATAAAACAAGCAAATGCATTCAGCTCTCTCTACGAAGGTCCATTTTCTTCTCATTATTTATTTGGTATCAAAACGAGGGACGCTTTTATGTTGTCATCAACCAAATAAAATGGGTCCTCCTTTGCTCTTTTCCTTGACATCTAAACGACACTTCTTAGGGCAGACCCTTTTACTGGTTGTATAACAAAACCGGGAATGGAAGGGAAACGTACGTTTGGTCCTCTAAGCGTATTATGCCCCAGTATCCCCCTAGAGGCTCCAACTCCTATTAAACTTTTCCCCTAGCCTTTCTGCATGCGCTTAAAGTAAGCCACAAAATAGGCTTCCGCGGCGAATGATGAAAAAATTTGGACAATTTCAAGAATGGACTGTCAACGACGTATTTTGAGACACACCAATCTGGTTCAACCTGATTTATGCTTGTGTGAAATACGTCCAATAATCCGGGGTCATGAACTCAGATTGATCCCTTGGAAGAATGATGTAAATTCGACGATAGAAAAAAAAAACAATACAGTGTCTTGTATTTATGGCTAATTTAACCAGAAAGTTATGGGAAAACAGAAATGAATATAGAATGGGGTATTCGTTCAAGCAATCTTAAGAGGATGTAGGAAGGGGGGGGGGGGAGTGCAGTGTCATTACTGGGATACTAATGTCAGTAAACGAAATTCTAAGGGTTTTGTAGCTTTCCAGGGCAATATTCTATTTTTTCAGGTTCGAAAAATATATTTCAATTATTAAATGCTTGCCACAGTTTTACTGAAAACAGTATTTAGCAATACATACAAGTTGGATATACTACACATTATGCCCTGCTCCAAATATGGGGCACATTTTTGTACGCATTTGTGTATGGGGCTTCTCCTAACAGCTAGCAGGTTAGCAGTGGTTGCCTGGTAGTTAGGGGCAGCTAAAGCATTTGGGTTAGGTTAGGTTTAACTATTATTTTTCCTTTTCGACACTTGGCATATAATCATATACCCGCATGTATTACAGCACGTGTACATCAACTACTGAATACACTAAACTGAATAAGCATTTCATCGCCAAGCCAAGACTCATTTACAGAGGGTGTAAGCGCATTTATGAAACGTGGCGCTGTGGCTGACCTTCGACCCTAGGTTGGCTTCAGCATTTATTCTGGTGGTTTAAAGAGGATTGAGTCATTAACCCTGGTATGCAATAAGACAGAACAGCGACTATACGCAAATTCCTTCTTCCTATCCTTTACTCGAATACTAAGATGGTCATTTCTGCAAAACTCCCTTTATGGCCCCTACGTATCCGAGAAGCAATCGCAGTTAATTTAAAACGTATTCCCATTTCGCTTTTTAATTTAAATGAAAACCGACGAAATATGCCCTTTTCCGTTTAACTCCATTACCATTTTTTAGGGGACCTGGGGAGGTGCGTGGCGTACATGTAGGTGTTCGTAAAGGGCCTATATCTTTTATGGGGCTATTTCAAATTGCTGCTCATTTTTCCTTATATACACACACGGTGCGTTTTCGTTTTATACTCGGCTATATCTCTTTGATATAGCAACAGCTTGTGATTCCTACTTCATCCAGTTTTATGGGTTCGGATCCGAACAAGTTTCCCCCTTTCGCAAATTGGAGAAAACGACGCATCTTCCACTCCATTATTGGCCCGACCGCGAGTATATATTTTATCTTCTCGTTCATGAATTATGGCGATAGTTAGCCGCATTTCCGCTAAAATATGGCGCCCATAACGTTCGTGAAACTCGGTGCCCTACACCAGCCTGCCAGGGTCTCTTCTGGTGCCACAAAAAAATACAGCGAAAATGCTCTTCTGAAACAGGGAACATTCAGTGGGGTTGAAGGTCAACCTACGCCAATAGTCATTGCGACCAGAATACACCCATTGATGCTCAAATCAGGGAATTTAGCTTTCAATTCAATGCAACTACATGTGGTTACCCTACGGTACTGCCAGCAATGATATGCCATGAGGTGTGTGGGGGGAGGATTAATACATTCAATTTAATTCAGCTCATTACCCCAATTTAGGTGAAAGTGATATGCCCCATTCAATTCAAATCATTACTTAAATGTGAGTGAAGATGTGTTATGTGACAGGAGGGATGAAAGTCATATGCCCAATTCAATTCATTACTTAAATGTTAGCACAGATATGTCAAGTAACAGGATGGGTGAATGTCATTCAATTCAAGCCCCATTCAATGCAAATAATTCGCTTAAATGAGAGCAGCGATGCCCCATGTGACAGGAGGGATGAAAGTCATATGCCCCATTCAATTAAAATCATTACTCAACTGTCAGCAATGATATGCCACGTGACTTAAGTAAAATCCATTTACCCAATTCAAATCATTATCTCAATGTCAGCAAAGGTGTGCCATGTGGAGATGAAATCCATATGCCCAATTCAATTCAACTCTTAACCCGACGATATGCCTTGTGGTTGAAATAAAATCCATTTCCTCAATTCGATTCAACTCATCACCGTTTGGTAGGGGGTGAAATCCATATGCACAAATTCAATTCAACCAATTTACAACATTGTTACATCGAATTCCCAATAACAACACCCAGCCTTATTTCAAAGAAAATCAAATTTGTTTAAGAACCTTAATTGAAAACAAGTTGAAAACATGGATGTGCGGAAATGTCTACAGATAATTAAACTAGGTCATAAAATCATACGCCTATACAAAACAAGTCTATCAAAGTCGCAGTTAAAACCCAAACCGTGTTATATTTGCTTTTGATCTCTGATAAAAACAATCGTCCTCAGGCACCGTAGCTAATTAATAAAGCACTCTCAGCCAACATCATTTCATACTCCAATATGTCATGATGAGCGAAACAATTCACGGGCTTACGATTAATATCCCTTTAATTAACGCTGCAGCGACATCTATGGTTAATTTTGTGCAACTGCCTCTTATTTACTTGTAGAGTTCCAATCCAATCCATTTGCTCCAAAATGCGATTTCACCAGAAGTGGGGTTTGGGGATGTTTATTTTCAGATAAATTTTTAAACGTGCACACATGCGCGTTAGCAGCCTCGTGTTTTCGCATATTTGCGAAGCGTCAATTACCGACACCCCAGCTATCCCGATAGCAAATTGCTCGCAAAGTCCAATAAACGGCCTTCTTGATCATTTGATTTGAAATTGGCTGAACGAAATTGGATTCAGTGTTCACAAGCTAGTGAACGCAGGTCTACCAAATCGCCAGGGGTCGTCCACAAATAGCGTCCAGGTCTCCTAGTTATCGAGATTCTGAAGTAGGAAAATTTGCCAAATCCTGGCCAATTTGAGATCTTTAATTAAAAAACAATGTTATTGCGAAGTTATTTTTGATAAATATGTAACAGGGTGCATATGCCACAGGTATTTTGAGTGTGGTGGAAAAACAGCTTTTTTGAATTTGGCGTTATCAGTTTTTATGAAATTTTAATAACGCATGACACGCCCCGGGGAAAGTTTTCTGAAAAACACAGGTCGTAAATAATGAATTTAATTTAAGTTTTTCCTGATTTTGCTGAAACATTAATAATGAATGACTAGGCCCTGAGCGAATCTTCCGAGAACCGAAGTTAATACATAAGTTTTCAACTGTCTTATTTTGGTTGCTTTCATTTAATTACGCCAGTCATAATTCTGTAAAAATATCTCCTGTCGCCTTTAATAAATAATAAAAACGACAGTAGCTGTTATTCTAAATAAAGTGAAGAAAAATGCAGTTGACTCCGTTATTATTGCATCAATTAAAAATACTGCTTTTAAAGCATACAGATTTATACCTTCGGAGTTATCAATTCGTTCGCTGTATTTTAAGGATGTCAGGAAAGTGGACTTCAATTCAATTCAATTCAATTCAACTCAGTACCCTACAATCAGTAAATGAATACCATGTGGTAGGGGGGTGTAAT
>JAQGAF010001075.1:0-35666 GCA_034687865.1 Kryphioiulus occultus | reverse complement strand
TCCCCCTGTATTATTTATCAGTCTAAAATAATTTCGGGTGTGAACATTTTCTCGCGTTCGCGCCACCATTTCACTAATTTCACCAGCTTCGTGAAACCGTAATGCGGTTTGCTGGGGGGCTGGGTGAAGACTGACTGAATTGGTAGTACTAATAGCTAATAGAAACTGTTTCATGATGAACAACTGCGCGCGCACCCTGTAGCAGGGAAGCCCTCGTGTCTTTTTGTCCACGAGGCTACCTGTTATGGTTCGCATATTTTCCGACAGGTGGCCCAACTCGGTTTCTCATTGGCTGCTCGTTGAATGGATTTTCAGCGACCGGTGGTTGTCCAGGTGCGAAGGGCGAGCTGTGATGAAATAGTGCGTTCGAAACCATTTGCGTTGGACGGGGTTTTCGTAGTGTGTGTGTGATTCTAAACGAGTTCATTCAATCGATTCAAACGACGCTGGAAGGAAATTCAACTCAATCTGGTGTTTGGGTAAGTCTTTCGCATTTTGTACCAGTATTTAAGGTATCAGAGACAACAGTTCCATGGTCTGTGAGTCCTCCTTGTAGCCGAGCACGAGAATAGCCACCACCTTTGGCTTGACATTTCCTACCAGACAAGGCCTATGTTAGACGGTTAAAGGACCGACATGGTAGGCCCTATCACAAGATTGCGATAACAGTGAGGCTATCGAGCGAGTGTGATGGAAATTGTTGGTTAAGACCTAGTTTCATGATCGAATAATGTCGTGTGTTTGTTGTTTGACGTTATCAGTCAGTGTGTTGGTAAGATAAGCAAAACACAAATATGTTACGAAATGTTGGATTGGTTGGTACACTGTATGTAACTCCATTCAAAGTTGTTCCATGATTGTTATACAGTATGGCAACTTCATGAACAACTAGACTTAAACGTCGTTAATGAGGTATTCGATCGAACATTTGCGTTCCATAGTTTAGAACGTTTAACCGGTGATTACCGGTGATTGCGTAATTATTTCATCTACACGTATCCCCGACAATAATGAGGACATACTAAACGAAAATCTAGTTTTGCAAACTAGATAATGGCGAAAACCGCGAACTCGTGTTGCTGTCGTTTGCCCCCTCGGTAATGGAAAACGGGCTTAAAATTCGGTAATATGTACCGTGTTCTAGGAACACGGTAAATACGTGCTCCCACAATCCACTGCAGAAACCATCAAAACAGCATGTTCACCTCGTTAATTTCTGACGTGGTAAGTCACCACGTTTATGTACAGGTTTTTTAATTATCGCGTTTTGTCCTCAGTATAAGTTATCCAAAAATTCGGATAATGGTCAGTAATCTGAATTGATCATCAATCCATCAGTGCTGTGCTCCGTCGTTACCCTTCGTGCACGGTTTATTTCTCTACTACTGTCTGTATTTGTTGATATTTACAGTAATTTGCCAGTGTAGGATCCCCATAATGATCACTTCAGTGGTCGCCCTCATACTATAGCAACTTGTGATTTTCAGCTCATTTCTTTGTGTGGACGCGTCTTGACTTGAATCACTGTTGGTTTTCTCGAGGAATTCGAAGCATTTTCATTCATTGCACTCGAGGCTGTACCTGTCCCACGACCAGCTTTTCAAAAGTCAACAACAACAAACTGTAGGTTATCTCGCACCACCAATTGACGGTACCCCCAATTGGACAGGACCGATAACGATGAGTTGATCAAATATTTAATTTTTCGTTACATCGTTGTTTGCCCAAACACGATGTTATGGCAATCGTGCACTCGGTCCACACCTTAAATTTTGCAATTTTTTTACCTCGTTCTCAAAACGAACCGAAATGTTTGGTGGCTGTTTTTTAATGGGTAAAGTAGGCAGGTGGGTGACGGGCCGTTGTTACCTTGCCTTTGGCTGTCAGTTTCCTACCCGGCAACTTCAGGTTAGGATTTCGCCGGTGACTGGTTTTTTGGCATTTTTCGAATAAGTGGCTGTGGCTCTGATGATGGTGTCAGGTGGGGTTCGGACGTTTCCTGTTCCCGCAATTAGTGGCCAAATAAAATAATTGAAGAAAATCCTGAAGCAAATGCTACGTTTGAAGACACGAAATAAATGCAGAAGAAATTCGCCGTGACTTTCAGCTCTAGTTTGTCATGCCAAGATGCCATTAATTTAACAGGCATGTGTTTCTTAATCGAGTTGAAATCTAGGACGTTTGTATAATGTACATGTACGCGTGCATCCGTTTTGCTGCAAGGTGCTTGTCAATGTGGAAGTGCCAATATCCTTTCTTCGTGAGAATTTCCCAGCTCGTAGACCAGAAGGCTTTCTGGTTTCCGATCAAATTTTGATGAGCCTTATTTCCTGTGGTATTATATTATGCATCTTTTACACCCAAACGTGAAACTTCGGGGTTCCCACAGTCCTGAGAAACCTGGAGTTAGCAAGGAAATTGGAAATTCCTGGAATAGTCATGGAGTCCTAAAACGCCCTGTACATGAATAAAGATTGAAATAAAGATGCATAAAGATTGAAATATTGCGTTCTAAAAATTTACCGATTGAAAGTATCCTAAAATAATCCTTTAGTTATCTTTAAAAATTGTTAAATATTGTATATACAGTACATAAAGCTGAATAAAGTTTAAAATATTGCATTCTAAGAATTTACCATTTGAAAAAATCCTTTAATAATCTTTAGTTGCCTTTAAACAGTCTTAAATTTCGCCTCCCTGGTTAATGCCAAAACAACAGATGACGAGCAATTCTGTGGACGAAGTTTGGGTTCTATCGCCTGTTACATGTAGTTCATGTCATATATTTGTGCATTTTCAGTGGTCAGGGTGCGGAGGCTGAGGGTTGTAGGGCTAGCCTAATTTATTTTAAAACCTGGAAAAGTCAGGAAAGTTGAAAATTTCATCTCTGGGAGATCCCCGAACTTTCAACCATTACTAAATCAGTGAACAGTTAAAGCAGTAACCGCCTTGCGAGATCTTTAATTCGATCAAAAAACTTGGATATTATTTGTCCGTTCGTGTTAATACCTGCGTGAGCAAGCAGGATTCTGTAAAACTGTACTGTGGAAGTAAAAGTTTTAATCAGTAATTCAATAAAAAAAACATTTCGTTTTCGTGTTAATACCTGCGTGAGCATGCAGGTTTCTGTAAAATTGTACTGTGAAAGTAAAAGTCGTCTTAATGGTTATCTCCGGTATTTGGGTGCTAAGCTTGACATGGAATTCTGTAGTGCTTGAGAGCCTGGTTTGAGGAAAGTCAGTTTGAAGGCGATAACCCAATGTTGCCATTCAATCTGGAATTCCTCATGAATGAAAATTCTCTTCGCAATTAGAGGTGTACACATTTTTGAATTATTATTTGCATTCGCTTTGACTGGACCGACGTGTGGGAAAAACACTGCTGTGAAAACTGCAAGTTGTTTCTTGTCTGAGACCGAATAAAGCGGTGGGGGAATAGGCTGGCAATTTCACCTTTTGGCGAGTAATCTCGGTGGATAACCGTGGTTTTATTATAATAGGTAACCCATGAGGGGATGGAATTCGTGTTTGTTAATTTATTGTTGTTGAGAAGTAAGTCTCCTTTGCCTTTGGGCGTGGTGAAGCCCACATTCCTCCTTTGGGACGAATTGCACCCGAAGGCACCAACAGCAATTTCCCCATACTGGTGTTCGTCTTGTACCTTACCTTACCTTATTAAACGTGTCTGTTCATGAAAACAGAGGTGGGTCATCTTCTCTGGTTCAACCGTATTGAGTCCACTTAAAATGTCCACAATAACTGAGCCTTCTTTCCCGCAATTAGCAGAGTTTCAAACTTTCAACCCGCTCCAAGGGGGCGGCCAAATTGCACCTTGTGTAAAAATATAAACAGGAATTTTCCAATTTTTCAAGTTTTTTGTCTGCCTCGAGTTCTCGCATCCTGTTTTCAGTTTTTTTTTTCGTGCGTGCCATTTTGTGGTGAGACATTTTCAGGCATTCTCACGCTCCTGATCGATTGTCTGTGCCATATCAGCACCGCAAAAATTTCACCCTGGCAATCGATGTTATTAAATATACAGCGCTGACATTTATGCTTCCCAAATGTTCGAGCCTGGAAATATCAATAAAGCATAAGTTTAGTATCGAAATACATGTACACGTACGAAGGTGGAATCTTGATTGCTTTGCACTGAAGTGGTGTTTCGAACCAACTGTTACTCAGAAACGTCCTCAGCTAGTCCAAACAAGCACATAACCCCGAGTGTCTTTGCACGCTTCCTTGGCTAATTGGGACACAATTTTGTACGACAATGTCCACTATAGCAGAGAATTCAAAACACAACTAACTCAAGCTACCAAAAACAGCTGAATGAAATATTTTTGCCAAGTTGAATATCTCACGCATATGCTATAGGATTTAGCCTGCCATTCATTATTTTGCCGAAAAATGAAACACTGGCACGTACAGCTGTTCCAATAATAAAACAAAAGCATGTCATTAAAAGCAGCAACACCATTATAGGCCTATTAGCATTTTTCATTAATTTGATAACATTGATTAATTTACTAACGTCCGTTTAAGAGTAGCTTACAGTTTACGTGCATTTTTCGTCGCATATCGAGCAATGTTATTTAGTAAGGCATAGAGGTTGTGGAAAAGTCATGAAATTTGCATTAGGGTTATTTAATTTTTGCTGTTCATTGATTCACATTACACAAATTTGGGTAAGAATTCATCATTTGTACTCTTATTTTGCAACAACATTTCGCCAGCGGCATTTTTTGACCAGTGATCATATTATTACTGTGATTGAGGATATTTCTGAAAATCGCTATCTAGAGATACATGTAACTTGAACGAGGCCATATTCTAATAAGCACTGAACAATTTTTAGTCATGAAAAAGTCTTTGAAAAGTCATATAATTTGCTCGTAGATAAATTGAATTAAATTTACTTTGAGACAGCTGGCCATATTTAGCTTTCCAGTGTAGTAACGTCTTCGTGAAGCTTTTGATAGTAGTTGGATTTGACGGACTTAGCAGGATTAAGGGAAAGATGCGATTATAAAACTAAATCTGTGAATATTGATTTTTCGAAATGCAATGTAAGATTAGTGTTACTCGATCATGCCAAGGTGTGTTTTACTAACTTAAGTCGTTTATTGGGCTACATTTGTCATCCAGTAATCCGAACGCAATCCGGTTGGTTTGCAACTTGATTTAGACTTTTTTTTGGTGATTTCCAGTTTTAGGGTTGACCCTATGCATTTTTTTACAAGTTGTATTTGCCTCGGTGCATTCTTCCTCTTCATTATACACCTACGACATATTTTCCTCGAAGTAAACCTTCAGCGTGTTAGGGCTTGTTTCGACCTGTTGGTCCCCAGAGGTCATTTGAAAGATGACTGTGGGTAAGAAGGGAGGAGGAATTTTGAGGTCGAACAAAGATTTCCAGTGGCTGGTTATCACTCGTTTGAGGAAAAACCGATTCACTTTCATTGCACTCTGCAATTAACAGGTGAGCCACCAGATACCCAACTAGTTTCCATCATTTATAGCCATGTTATTTAATTTTTCAAGTTTGCGACGTTTGATACGAAAAACTGGTATAGGTGCCTGTACCTTCATTATTAAAATTAACTTTATTTCTGTCTGGTTTTATCACGAGGCGGTTAATACGCAAAAGTATAGCTCGTTTAAATTTTATTAAAATTTTCATCGTGCAGCAATTAAAATGGAAATTGCAAACAGGAAGGATGTGGCCGGTGTGAAAAAGTGAAAATGTATAACTTGCGTAAAAATGTGAAAAAATAACTTACAGTGTATGTCACAAATTCATTGGAAATTAATTTCATTACAAATCCAGCATAAAACTTGGCAATCCTCCCTTCCAGATCATGGAGACCATGAATCAGTAGAATCACCTTAACTTCCATAATTTCATAACAAACTTACAAAAGTTTGATTATTTTTATCAGTTTTTTAATTGCCTACGGTGTTCTTTTGAATATTAATATTTCTGAGAATGTCTTAAAATTTGCTTTCCTCAAAAATACACTTAAAATCCATTTGTGGTCTATTTTTTTCACAAAAGATTAGGTCTCTCATTCTACCTACTGTATAGTTCATGAAACTGCGACAGTTCAGCAAAAAAATGTGAAAAAATCTGATACACGTATTTACATTTGGAAAAATATCAAATACCTGGATGTGGAAACAAATGTGAAAATTGTTTGCGAACTGGCCACATGTCTGAAACAGGATAACTTTCCTATGCGAACAAGAAAAGTAACGTTATTTTAAACCATCGTTGAGATCCACTGGTAATTACAGGTGCTCGTTCTGTATATCCATTAATATCATCTTTGTTCGTTGAGCTGAAACCTGTAGCAAGAATTCAAAAGACGAAAATCTGGTGATAGTGTTCCAGGAAACTCAAAAAAATTGAAAACCAAGATTCAGACATTAATTCTCCGAAAACCGTTTCCCAGAAAACACTGGAAAAACTGCATGTCGGATTTATGTTTGTAGCGTGCTGCATTCCATTGACCTTTCGAGTGTTCAGCTATGGTTATCCCATTGTTTCAGTCGTTGGCCTAGGTCGAAGCCAATTAGGCTCTAGAATGGTGCTCCACCTAAACCAGCAACATTTTGGGTGTATCGTTTTTGCCTCCTGTGTTGTTGGCCACATGCAGGATGGAATTCTGGGGTGAAAGTTTACAAAGCGAAGCCCTTTGTGCAGAGTGAATTTTCATTGCCGTTCGCGGATTAATGCATCCTGGGGGCTTTTGAATCATTGGCATTGTTTTTGAACACAAAACAAAACAAAAAAAAATAATTTCAATTTCATTAACATACGTATAATGCACTCTGGTTGTCGTCTGTCGCGTCACCATACAATTTGTTTTCGAGGTCCGATAACGAAGATACACCCCGACACACGCCAGTTCATAGATTATTTTGGCCCGGAAGTCGAGGGTCTGCTTCCGTCCGCCATGTTTGCGAATCCCCTCTCAAACAAACGAATTTGTCAGATTTTGTAACGGATTGAAATGAGGGAAAGCAGGGCTGGAACACGGCGACTACCAACCTGGAAAACCTGGAAAGTTCAGGAAAAAATGGTGTGCATCTGAAATAATTCCCCAAAAATTTAGCTATTATGATTTTTTTCTAAGAAAATCCAGCTGTGATCCTAAATTAATGTTAATTTATATAATATTTGTGACTTAGTTTAAACAAATTAAAATGCCACGATTGTTCACTTTCATTCAACCTGACAAACCTGGAAAACTAAGGGAATTTTGAATTGAAATCTGGAATTTTCACTCTCAAAACTGTATCTTGTGTTTTTCCTTATAATTCTGGGAAATCAGCACAAAAACGATTGGCCTCAAATTCCCTTCAAATTCAGCAATTGAGGCCAAAAATGTGTCTAAAAAAATCCTGCGCAGCCTTCCTAAATCAATTTTAATTTATACATTATTGGTGATTTGCTTAAAAAAATTATAAATTGCTCTCAGTGTTGCCATTGTTATTAATATTTCCTTTCAATATTATTATTATTTCCAATATATTCATTGTTTATGGTTGAGTTTTTCAAAGAAATGTTCGTAAAGGTGCGTTTACAATATATAACAATTTAGGTTTTAACTATGTTATGCAACTTGTTAGATAACACCCATTCGATCACGTGTGTCATCAACACTACAAGATGATAAATAACATTGTTCGTCTCATTTTCAAAAACGTTGTATAGCTTTGCTGTATCATACGTTTTATTATACAGTGTACACCTGGAAAATGTTGAATATTTTCCTGGAAAACTCGGAAGAAGTCGTTTTCAGAACTACTGTAAGTAGTAATGACTGAGGTAGTGCTTATTGAAATGAGAGCTATCTGAGCTGGGAGGCTCAGATCAGTGAATTAGAACGAGTAGAATATCCATGATTTGCAATTTTATTCGGTGGTGCACATGTATTGAAGAATACAAAAAATTCCCAGATTTTGCAGACTGAAATTTTGTCGGATTCGATTTAAAAGGGATTAATTGAGCGTGCAGTTGGGAACCCAGGTAGGACGACCTCTGCAGTGACCTCTTCAATTGGCCAATGGCACTTTTTGTAGCGACCGGATGTCCACTTGGAGCGCGTGCCCTAGCGTTCACGTGGTGAAACCAAGAAGGATAATTACCGTTTTCTCGTTTAACTTATACGTCCAACTTCTTACTTATTCCGGCAGTTTTTATTTTTTTCCCATTGTTGAAATTCATCCGAAACGGACATTCCTCGCAAAAGAAGACAAAAAACATGAAAAAAACTCTGTTCCACTAGATGGAGTTTTCACTTTTAATTTCTTCCACCATAAATGATTATGGGTGCGAGGTGGGGATGGTGGACTGGTTAAAGCCTACCAGAGGGCCAAACACCCCCACCAAATTTCCCCGCAAGAATGAAAAATAATAAAGTGACCATGGTGGGTTGGACAACAACAATGGGTGAAAAAAAATGCCATGGGACGGTGGGCCATTTTTGGGGAGGTTTTTGATATAAAAACGTGCCACGCGCCAAATAATGCATCTCTACGAGTTGAACCAGGTGTGTCAAAAGTCGCGTGCCGAAATAGAGGGCGCAGCTGCTCTTTGTTCCCTACCTGGGTTGACCTGGGGTTACGAGGGGATCCCCCAAACAGGTGGGGTCACTCGCAGGAGTGGCCATTAAGAGCTGCCCTTGGCCCGTGCCGTTGTTCGAGCACCCTGACTCCCTGGGCAAACAGACACCAGGTGGGGCAAACCCCTCTGTGTATACGTTATGCAAATTTGACCAACTGTCATCATTATTTTGGGGTTTTGTCGCGTTATGAGGGGGTGCATGCTGAATGGTGACGACTCGTTGGGGCCTTTTAAAGAAAATCAGCTGATTTGCATATGTGGCAGTCTAGGCTGGGTAGGGCAGTTTCTATGTCATCGACCGCAATCTACAGCAAGTTTTTATTGCCAGCTGATTTTATTCTGTTTACAAGTAAGATAAGTAAAAGGTGCAACCAGCTTAAAAGACTTTGGTCACTTTCGTTTCAATAAAAGGAATATTCTTAAGGTTGGAAGGTAATGCGCTTAGTGAGCGTTCAAATGATGTTATGCCATCGCTTTTTACAAATTTCAGGCAACCCCAAATGACGACAACCAATTTTTTGACTAATGGTTCCAATTTTCAACTCATGTCATCTCCAGGCTAGAGGGTGTTTCTGAAATATACTATTTAGTGATGACATAATACTTGAACTGCCCCATATTCTACTTGGCATTGAAATCATTTTTTGAAATTATTGATAAGCCATGAAATTTGCAATAGCAAATCCAGTAGACACCCTGTAAAAGCAATAGTGCTGTGAATGATATGATAAAAAGACGCCGGAGGTGAAATTTTTTTGCAAAACTGGATTACAAAATGATGGATTTTAACGAAAAAAAAAATTATAGAAAGCAATGACAAGATATCATCAGCATTTAGCTAACCCCAACCAGATGATGACATAATATTGAATGGCCCCATAGTGTAATGGGCATTGAGCAATTTTTGAAATCATTGAAAAGTCATGAAATTCGCAATACCAAATCCAGCACATATCCTGTAAAAGTAACAGTGCAACGAATGCTATGATAAAAAGATGCCGGAGGTGAAATATTTTGCAAAACTGGTTCACAAATGATGGATTTTAACCCAAGCTTTTATAAAAAGCATTGACACCGTAACATCAGCATTTGGCTGATCCGCTCCCCCAGATGATGACAATACGTGGACATCCCCTTATCTCAGGTATTTGAGCAAACTTCGTGCAGTATTTGAAAATTGACTCAAAATAAATCTGCCTCTGATTGCAAGCTATCTTTGCACTCCTTAGTTCATTAAATCGATCTTTGAATATTGGTGGAAGTTGGTGCTATTGGATCGAATTAAACTGAGATAATCGAGGTTAGTTTTTGACATTTCAACAATGTCTGGCCTATCATGGCGAAGGCTGCTATTATTTTTTAATTTTCTCGAGCAAGGACTGATAACATCTTTTACAGGTTGGCATAATTGTAATTTTCGAGCTGCGAAAAATTGCGTCGTGAATTTAGGTACAATGCATCCCTTTGAGGTTTGGTTAGTTTCGTGTTGTGCCAGAAAAAACTGACCAGCATTTCTGGGCCGTTTTCCCGGTTGGCCCCCCTGCCGAGTGGTTCCTTTATGCTCCGTGGATGATCATAAGCTTCACAAACACGTTGAGGAATGCTGAAAATATGTTGCCAAAGTACAGGGGAAAAAGATTGAAATTTTCTCCTGCACGTTTTCTCAATTTTTTGTGTTCTAGGAATATTGGCAAACACGATCACTGAATGGATTTCAGTTAAGGGGGCTGTATTTGCCAACGTTTTATGCGTTTATTAGCTGTTTTTTCCGCCAATTTTCAAACGTAATTCCCATTGTCCCAGCGACAGGTGGTATTGAGGGTAGGCTGAAGGTGCTCCTGTCGGTTGCTGGCTCAAATAGCTAAAATTCCTTCCCCCTGGCGAACGTGGCTTACTTCTAGGTTACCTTTTCGCGGAACATGTTGCTTGTTGAAAACAATGCCAACAGTCCCACTTACTGTATGTCCAAAATTCCTCACTGAGTGGGCGCACTCTGTCGCGTGTTTAGGCATGTTGAAAGTGTTTGAAGTTTGGGTGAATCGAGGGCAAAAAACTCCATGATTTTCTTCGATGAGCCTTAATTCCTTTAAGTAGCTTTTTCATATTTCACGTAGAGATACAAGTTGAAATTTACATGTACATGTAGATGAAATATTCAACTGGGACGTTTTTGTTATGAAATAACTGCGAAACAATGAATACTACTGTAAATGCCGATACGCGCAACAGTTAAATATAAATAAATTTGAAATGATTTTAAGAAAAAAATAACAAACTTGTCAATATGATATAAGTTACAAAATGAACAAAAATTCCGAAAACAAATTAGTCAATATTATGCGAGGTACAAAATGTGCGAAGGTTAGGTGATAAAAAGCAAGTAGTAACACATACCGTTGTAGTTTCAATAGTAGCATCAATGTCTTGGCATGTTCCTAATTTGTTTTAACTTTCCATATCTTATTTATTAATAACAAGCCCTCTATAATTTGATTAAATGCTGTCAGTACATGTATTATAAAATTTCTTAATTTCTTGTGATGATCATTTCTTGCAAGGGGGAATGTTGTATCTATGGCCTATAAGTAGTCATTCTTAAGTAATTTGCTTAGTGTTTTGAAATGGTGACGTAATTTTTTAACTTTATTTTAGAGTTTTTCTGCCTAATCGAAGTAGTTTGATGCAAGGCCATACATGTACATATATGTTCCAATTCCTTTTCTGCGTCCTTTTCTTGGTCTCAATACACTGTACATTATGTACCATATGTACCTTAATCTTAATAGGCATGGTGTAAAGGATGAATTTAAATGAACCAAATCGACGGTAATAACCACAATCTAAATGACCGATTGAGACGCCACGTACATGTACTGTATATTTCTTTAATTGTGTTAAGTTTTTTTTTTTTTTTTTTTTCAAATCCGGCGTTTTCACAGAACAATGTTCTGCAGTTCGAAGCAGCACTGTATCGGCACCCTGTACGCGATATCTCATTGTTTTTGTTTGGCAACGATTAAAGGTGGTCGTCCCTTCGCATTGATAAATTCCTCGGATTCAAGCAGTGTGAGGTGGAATGAAGCATTTATTTATATGGGAAGACGGTGATGAGGGGGAAGGTGAGACGTGGCACTATGCTTCACTAAACAATGGCACGTTAAATGCACCCTCCCCTTTAATATTCCCATGCAGGCCTCCCAGCACTAGGAGTACAGGAGGCTCCCACCATATGGGGGAGCTGGCTAATCGTGGGAGAATTTCTGTCAGGTAGCTACCCCTACCTACCTACCTACTTACAGTACCTTGTGCTTACCTACCATCCCAGAGAGCCATGGGAAAATGAACGATGGCAAATTGAGACTTGAATGTTAACATTTCAAAAATGATGTATGCATTCATAACATACAGTTGAACATTACGTGAGAAAATGCCTGAGCAATGCATCTTTATCAAGTAGCCAAGGTGTTCAGTAGGAGCTTCATGAGGCTGTTTATATTAAGTTTAAAACATCATGGAAGACATGGGTTCTCCCAGAACTTGAAAACCTGGAATTGTCAAGGACGTTCGATAATGAAATTGTCAATTTTTTATAAAACAAAACCGCAATTTAAATTTATTTTCTTAGAAATGTTTGTTCTATCAATAAATAGCAGTAGATATACCGTAGCATTCCTTATAATAACATATGTTATAGGTTAATTTTAAAGCATTATGGAAGACAGGGTTCCCTCAAACAATACTGGAAACCCTGGAATAGTCAGGGAAATTCACCATTAAGTATATGTACATGTAGCTCGATATCGAAATTGCCAATTTAAAAAAAAACGCAATCTGAGGACCCGGTTTTCATATGAATTATTTTTGTGCTACCAATAAAAAGCAATAAACGTAGCATTCCCTATAATAACCTACATGCATGTTAAGGTCACGTGTTATGGGTTAATTTTAAAATTTAAACTGGAATAGTCAAGGAAATTCAACATTATGTACATGTGCCTTCAAGTAGCTAGTTTTTAGTTATTAGTCATTTGAAACTAAGACACTCAAAGATTGATGTTAAAGCAGATTTTGTGGATGAATCTTTTATTCTTTACGAAATTTCTTTTTCTATCTATGGTTTTTATACAAAAGTCATTCAATAATGCATTCCTTATGTTGGCATACGCCACAGTGGTCACGGTGGCCAGGAAAGTACCTTTTAAAAGCTGGAAAAGCCAATTCCGTTTCTGAGGGAACCCTAGAAGAGACGTTTTCAGTTTCAAATTCTTGTACCCTGTGGATCCTGTGGGTGGGTTTTTTGGAGGCAGTCGTTCAGCAATTTGTTCTTCTCGAAAATGCTTCGTGTAATGCGATTTCGTGAATTGAATGCGAAGGAATTTAATTGAATCCGCTAATTAATGGCGATGGCGTTTGAGGAGAGATTTAATAGCCAAAAAGTCATCACCAGATGTTCCAGATCGATGCCTCGAGAAAAAGGGTTGAGACGTTGTGGGGAGGGATAACCATCTTTGGGGGAGGATAGATTTAAAGTGTAATTATGGGAGAAGTGGACAAATTGAGCTGAAGAAGCACAGTCGAGCGGAAGTGCGAATTTGGCGTTCGTTAGCTTCCACATCCCTAATTGAGTTTGAGAAATGCGAATTTTTAAAATTGGTGGAGCGTGGCACAATTCACCCTCCCTTCCTCCCACCCTTTTCTTCTCCCACCCATTTTTTGTAGCATTAAAACCTGTATGAAACGATATGCTATGATATAAAACGCCCCCTATGGCGTTTTTGGAAAGTAGGATCCTATAATTTGTCTAATTTTTAAGAATTTGTTTTCAGTCTGGGTAGTCCCCGTTTAAATTGGGCTTTTGCAATAATTTAAAGTGATGTTTTGCTAGTTAATTGTATTTTAATTGATTATTTTAATGCTTTTATCCAGGGTATGTATTTAATTTTGCTTGTGATTAACTCAAACCTACCTTTTACCTTTCTCGTGGAATAAATAACAACAACAATTATATTATTAATATAACGAAAACAAGTCCAAGGTGTTAGATTTACGAGGAACACATGTTGAAAAAGGAGAACTCGTAAAGTTCATGTATTTGGTTGACAGAAAGTGCCAGCAGGCGGCGCTGCAATCGCTGAAATCGAAAATGGCGTCTACGCAGGGAAGAGCTCAATGTGTTTTCTGGTACAATTTCTAATGATACCAAATCAACGATCAGTGTTAAACGCAGTTTGAAACGAAAATTGAATTCAAAAGAAATTTTGGCACTGTAGAAAATCACCCGAGTAAAATGAATTGTGGTAATGAGGAAGACTTTGTGATCACCCTGTACATCTTCATTACTTGAACTTACATGTGTTCGCCGCCATCTTAACTACTCACTTCGCATAATTTGTACATTTTTCTGATGGAAATTTTTTTCCCATAATGCATCAATTTCAAGCAGTTCAGAGTTTCTGCCAAACATCACAGTACCCCATGTAACTTTATTACCACTCCAATGCTCTTTGAATCTTTTGCGATCTTCTTCGCCGACTGGAAATTCTTTTAGGTCATGTTTGTTTATAGTGGTTTTCCGATTTATTTTTGCTAAATTCATCGTTTTCTGAGTTATTTTTGGCCCATTTTTCCGTGCATAATATCGTTGGTTCGTCCTTGGCTTCCCAAACCTGGTTAGCTTTATTTAGTATGCGTGTTCAGCATTTTTGATAGATTACTTTTAATGCATTATGAGATGAGGGAGGGCAGCTAAGCTTAAATGCTGATTACCTTAATCACTTTGACCTTATCCTTATTGAGGATGACACAAAACGAGCTCTTGGTACTGCTCTTGATTCGAGAATGCGTGTCTGAAAATTGATTTCAGTTATGGACCCTAAAGTTTGTTGGATTTATTCAGGCTGGATTAAAGGACTTATTTCTTCTTCTCAGGAGCTTATCGAAGCCCTATCATTTCGCGATAGGTCTTCTTAAACCCGGATTGAGGTATTCGTGTAATGTTGTGCTGCGATGAGTGAGGTGTTTATTGCGTTAAGATAACTCTTGCAGTAAATCTAATTCTGGCATTTCCATATGGAAATGCTGATTTCTGCTTATCCAGACTTTTCGGTTATTACAAAATTCGTAAGGAAATGGAAAAGAGATGTATGTCAGGGGATGGGCAGGGCTAAAAGTTGGTGAAGATTGGGTGGTAAAGTAAATAAACCAGAAACTGAATTGCTATGCCTTATCAGAGGCAACTTACACTCTCCAGAAGCTTCTGTAATGGGCGATTGGAAGTAACTTAGAAGGCAACCGGGAATTCTTACGTTACAGATGGTTACTTATCGCCCAGATGCCCCTAGGAAATATCGGACGCTATGTGGCGCTGCCGCGCGCCCTGCATGCCATTGGTACCTGATGACCTCCGACCTTCCTGTCGTTCGGTTTGTGGGTTGAACCCACGGCCATCTATGGATCAAAGGGGCACATTTTTGGTCTCCCGTCATCCATCAGTCAGGTTTCCAATGACTTTAAGTTGTTATAATTTCGTTGACTTTAGGGATTCTGTTTGCACTTTGAAAAGTTAGCACCTGCGACAATGTTTAACAACAAAGAAACCCAGAGTATCCTCGTTAACTACCTGATCCTGATTGTACTCTTGCTCATACTCTGGGTGTTGTATTCCGGGGTGAGTATGTAAAATACTATATTTTTAATTGTCAAATGCTTTCATGTGGCTAGTATTGAAAAATGTTACCTTTCGTAGCATTGACATTTAGGCAAATTTGTTAAAATGGTTTGGGTTAAATTGTGTCGTCATTTATCTGGAATCTTTTGAGATTATTGTAACAATATGTACTTTCATAGAGCTAGTCTAGAACAATATTACTTTTCGTAGCATTGTCATTTAGGCAAATTTGTTAACATGTACATAACTGATATTTAAATTGCTCTGTTTGAAATCTGTCATGAAAACAATGTTGAAGTTGCTGCATGGTTTGTTGATGAAATGTACAGTCTGCATATGTAGTCTGTGCAAGCATAGTATACTGCTTATTCTCTTATGAAAAAATGAATTTAAGTGTTTGTATCATCATAGCTTTACCAATGAAATGGCTACCATCATAGCTTTACTAACGAAATAGCTTCTATAATAGCTTCACTAACGAAATAGCTATTATCACAGCTTTACTAACGAAATAGCTGCTATAATAGCTTCACTAACGAAATAGCTATTATCATAGCTTTACTAACGAAATAGCTTCTATAATAGCTTCACTAACGAAATAGCCATTATCATAGCTTTACTAACGAAATAGTTACTACACGAAATATGCTACAGTGGTGTGTACATTAGTAACACTGTTTAACAATTCTGCGATTTAGTACGCTATTCAGCGTGGCTGGGGCTAATTTTACCAAGACGTTTGATGGCTGATACGTAGACAGATTCTTGTTGTTGCATAATGCACTCGATTTGAGATAGGGTTTAATTATGTGCTGCAGGATGCCATGACTTCATGCTATGCTGCTTTTGTTCCTTTTAATTGGTAGCTCCATTTGCACGAATGCAATTAACGAGCCGTTAATTTGGGTCTAATTATTTTTGGCATAAATTCCAAGATGGCCGAATTCATTGTCCATAGTGTTGGGTACTTTCCCCTCGAGCATGAGAAGGTGGATTAAAACAATGTACTGGATATGCAGCTGTGTATTTGTAGACTAGCCCTGTCGTTGATAGTCGAATTGCTGTAAATAGCTGTTTCCGTTGTTTTCGCCCAGCAAAATATGTTTTATGAACATTTTTTTAATGAACCGACTGCCAATTAAATGTGGGTGGTGTAGAATTCTAATGTTAGTCAATTTAAAATGTGTTAAATATTGGAGAAGCCAAAACAGAGTATAGATTGTATTTGTATTTTAGTTTGTCAGTAAGAATAATCACAACAGGGCAGGGTGTCTACCGGGCAGGGTGTCATGGAATTCTGAATTCATGGAAATGTCATGAAGTTTTTTTCCTATGATAAATTCACAAAATAACAATTGGGGTTAAAATTCGTAATTTTATATCATTTAGTTTCGCAAAAAATTCGCCTGTGGTGTTTTTTTTATCAGAGATCATGTCATCACTGTGGTAGAGAATGTTTCTGAAAATCACTATTTATTGATGACATAAAACTTTAAGGATCCCCTATTATATAAGTGTGTAAAATCTTGAGAAAATATGGTGTAAAAGTAACATTATGTTTGATATTGAAGTCTGGTTATGATTTGAATGGTTGAGCAAATTGTAACAAAAGCTGATTTGATGCAGTAAATAAGGCTTCAAAGGGGTTTCTCTTGCATCATGTCAAGTACTTGTAGAGCTTTGACGACAACTCCTTTTGCACATCTATGGCTTTAGTTTCCTTTTCCTGTCGCTAGATGGCACGTACTGCAGTGCTGGGTTTTCGTTCACCTTTCCTTGCCTTTTTCATGCCTATTTCTGAACCACAGTCGTCTTTTTTTCACTTGGGCATTCCTGAGAGCACGTAATCCTCTAACCTAATTTTAGCTCTTTGTTTGCACCCATTTGTGCACCTTTCTGCAGGAATATACGCAAAATCCCAAGAGAAAATGCGAAGCTCTTCTGAAAATAGGATGTGCTAACAACAGGCCAGATTTCTCTTCATTCACGCTTCATGGAAACCGTTTGATTACAGAACTTGTATACAGTACCGGTACTTACTGATTTTTTTTTCCGGAAATTTCATCTGTAATTGTGCTTAGATGCCAAGGGCGCTTGCAACTATAAATACGCTGGTATCTCCGCGAAAAATTTTAACAACATTTAGTTCACAAAACTCGTCCTGAGCTTCTTTAAAATGGGCAAACGCACAATTTGTACTCCATATTTTCCCTCAATTTTCATTTAGTATTTTTAAACTAAAAGGGATATGATGAAATGATGCGCAATTGATGTAATTCTGTGATGCTAGACCATTTGAAAAACGAAGGAAATACACATTTTTGCAAATAAAACAATGTAAATGTTATACAATCAAAAAACTCATTATTTTTAAACTGCCAATATAATAATTACCCGTGTATGGCTATTTTACTTGGGATATAACTGTAAAGTTGGCGATGGATTTTGATTTTACGTCATCTTGAAAAATGCAATTGAATTTTTTCGCAATATGGAGCGACTTACTGTATGTGGAATCTCACGTTCTACGGTTGCCATGTTTGCCACGTGTGCCGCATCCTCTCGCTTCATCACGTGATTGGAATATTTTTAGCCAAAATGCCTACATCGTAATAAGTTTTAACCGATAAATTGAATGTAGATCTGCTGATTTAGACGTATAAATTAGAATTTTCAATACCACAATTTCTCATACTTGGATGTATTTTCGTTCTAATATAGCATATTCTTCATAAAATTGCCCTACTTTTCTAGGAAAATTGTGGTTTTTTTATATCGTTTCACTATAGCGTAAATTGCTATTCCCGTCCTTTCCATGCGACTTAACTTTTTCATTGCCTAGCTACTGTTATCTGTGTCCCATTAAGTTAAGACTGGGTGCCAAATGTCATTACATTGTGTTTTTTAGCTGTTCCTCCCTGAAGCAGTCGGTCGACACTCGGTCTATAACCCTTTTCGCTCCCAAAATGTTGTTTTAACTTTAGATCGACCTTGCTCTTGTGTCCACTAATATTCTGGAATGATCCTTGCTAGCATGCATGTGATTGTCCTATTAATCTGACGCCCCGCCAGTGTTACCTTCTCTCCAAATGCTTTAAATATCTTTGGAAGTCATCTTGGTCCGGGATATCGTTCTATGGTTCTGGGTAAGTGCGTGGCGGGAGTTTTGATACTTACTTGCATTTGGCAATCCAAACCCAACAACTTCCAGTTGGTGCTTCGATCCAAGAAGCAGAAACGAAACTTTGTGATTCACCCCCTTTTCACTTGAAGAAATCTGTCACTTTGGGTTAAACCGAAAATTATCCGAAATGTGTTAACATATTGAAAACTTACTATCATTAACTTCCTAACCTAAATTACAGTATTTATGCTGCCAGGTTCTTCAATAACTACTTTATCATTTAAAGTTTCTGTTAATTTTAAAAATAATGGATTCTTGGTACTATGCTGAAGAGACATTGGTGATCAATTAAGTTTCCTGTTTTGAATACTAGATTTTTAATTCTCCCTTTATTGGAACAATTTAGTTTAAAAATTGAAATGCTTAATGCTACGTTACTACTTGGAATGCCAATTTACTAGCTTTTATAACTTCAATATTTATCCCAGTATTCCAATATTTATCTAAATTTTTTGGTCATTTGAAAAGTGATAGATTCTTGTCCCTATGATGAAGAGGCATTGGTGATGAATTAGGTTTCCTATATTAAGTGCTAGATTTTTCATTCGTCGAGTATTACTACAATTAAGTTTAAAAATTGATGTTTCGTGCTGCGTTTCTACTTGGAATGCCAATTTACTAGCTTTTTTTAACTTCAATAACTTATCCCTGTAACAACTATTGATTGTACAATAAATACTAAATTAAAATATTCATGGCACCGGATGCTTCAATGTCCTTTATCGTTTAAACGTTTCTGGTCATTTTAAAGGTAATGGCTTTTTGGCACTACAGACATGTTGAAGAGGCATTATTGATGAATTAATTTTCCTGTATAAAGTACTACATTTTTTTATACTCTCTATATTGGTATTACAATTTACTGGCTTTTATTAACTTCAATCTGATCCCTGGCAGGCTTTTCATGGGTATAGTTCAGCAATATTTTATCCCAGAGCAGTATGTATCAACTGTAACCGAAGTTTTCAATTTTTTTTACAAATATTTCAGTGTTAAAACAATTTTACTGACTTCCAAGATTTTCTCCGAGCTGTTTCTCTTAGAATTTTAAGAAATCAGTTTCTGAACTTCCCTGTTTTCTCTCACTTTCGGATATTTATTCTCTTATTAGAGGCAAAATATTTAACAGCATCCAAACATCGTTTGGCTGCCTTTAAGTGTAGCTGTTTCCTGCTTAGACCACTTCGGTGTTATAGGTGCAGTGATCGCCAAAATTCCCAAATCCTTGCATTTGATTGAGTATAAACTCTCGCCACGCACCATTTCCAACCACGGGAAGCTACTGAGCGTCTTCGTTGTAAATTAGCTTTTTAAAATAAACAAAGTTTGACGCGTTCGCCCTACCCCCATCCTCCAATAGTATCCAGTCTGCCTTGCTTATTTTTAAAAAAAGTCATATTTTTTCGTCTCTCCATAACGCATCATCCTTTTTAAAACTGCCCCAATTCCTCCCCCGCCCGTCTTAGGCATGGCGCCCCTGCCCAAGACCTTCTCTGATTGGTGGGCATTTTTTCGGACATTCGCACGCGTGGGGGGATTAAAAAGGGCATTCCTGGGCCAATTTGGGGCTGAACGTTTTTCATTTGCCCGTTCGTTGCCGTTGTGTCGAACTGTCTTTGATATCATCGAAATGGCGATTATTGATAAGGAAGCCCAGAGTCTGGTCGTAAATTACATTATTTTAATCGTCCTTTTAATAATATTATGGATTATTTACTTAGGGGTAAGTACACCGGTCGGCAGCCTTCCTCATTTTCATATTCAAAGTGCGAAATTGCTCGAAATTGATGGTTGTTCTTCGTGGCATCCACATGAAACAGAAGTGGGGTGTCACCGAGGAAATTGGATAATTTTCATGGAAAACTCAACAACTTTTTTTTCGAAATTTCATCGAATTGTCAAGCCTTTAAACAAACTTGGGATTTTGAAAATATGAATTCAGAAGGCATGTTTTCTCGAACAAAAAATAAAACATCTAAGAATTTGGCTCTGTAATGTTTAAGCAGCTGATTAAAGCCAAATTCTTAAATCTTTTCTTTTTGAAACATCATTCTTACCATGGATATACGAATATCAAATTTGCTGAATAATTGTGCTTTCGTGTTTTCGTTCGTTAGTAAACGTTCGTAAAATTTCTGGAATTTTCGTTAGTAGGGCATGAATTATGCGAGCGATGCCATGTGTTTTCGGTGTGATGCTATTTCATTTCAATTAGACAAAACGAGTCAAGCTATAATGTGCATGATAAGGAATTCAGACAAATTAGTTTTGACTTCAGTCATTCCCTGCTGTTAAACTTGGCTTATACAATGGAAATCATTTCAAAAACCTATTAACGTCAAAGCATTTAAGCATAATGCCAATCAAATTTCTACATTGAGTTAAAAGCAGAAACTTAAAACCATTTAAGCACAAAATTCTAGGAATTTTTTATCATCAAAATCGAAAGAAAATATCATTCAAACTATGAAAGTAAATTCATGAATGAAAAGGACCATGAACGGTAATTGCAGATTAAGTTGGGTTGATGGATTAACTCCTTACCCCATGGTATTCACTTACTGAATCAATATTTTATGTAAAACTAGATTGGCTTTGATTTAACCGTCTTGGCGTTATGTTAAATTCGTCGAAATCAGTGCAAGAATCAGCAATTAATGTAATAACAGTTTTCAAAAGTCTTTTATTTGGTGCTGATTTTCCTTTCATCAGATTGCGCTCGATACGATATTCATGAAAGTATTTGCAGTGTTTATATCAGTTTCCTTTCAGATGTCTGGTTGCCATCCTGATAGTGATTGCGGGCATTTCTAATTAATTAAAGAAAGCAGTTTCCTTTGCCAGTTTCTGTGTTGAGATTTAAATAGTCAGCGCATTATGACGTTCGGTGTACAGGGTGTTCAATTTCAGGCGGTTAATTGCATATCGCCATACACCATTTCGAGCCAACGAGCCTTGCTCGAAGGAATTTTTTTGGCCAAGAGATTCGACACGGAGATTGTAATACAAATCGCAGTAAAGTGCTCCAACAAGTACAAGTATCACTCCTAGTGCCAGTAGGTGTATCTGTATTCGGGAATAATTTTAGAAGTACTTATGCCAGCAGATGCCGTTGTCGTCTAATATAAAGCGTGTCATTTCACTGAAATGACTTCCGTTTTCAAGCGTGTTTTCCAAGGCCTGTTGGGTCGGTTAGGCTTAGTTCTAATGGAAAATTCTAATTTTAAAATAAGGAGCTCCACCTCTCCAAGAGGACCGATGCCAGCATGCATATGTCAATCGTCATCTACTGGACAAATAAATAGGCTCAGGGTTACAAGAAGAAGAAAAAAACGAGGCCCTCCTTGGAAATGTCGATGCATCACGTATGACTGCCAAACGAAATAAGAAGGAAGATCAAAAATAGTTTCATTGCCGACAGAAAACTGGCTTTTTGAAGACGTTGGGCTTTCAAACTAAGGCTGATAAATCTGGCCCGGGCGAAGTGATGATGGGGGTGCTCTCGATTCTGCATTGGGAATTGAAGAGTGAGGAACTCGGAAGGAGAGAAGTGTCTGTTGTGCAAATAACGACGGATTGTATGGCACTGGCCATGATGAGATAATTGGAGGATCGGAATTCGACGAGAAAAAATAACCCACATTTGTAGCGTAGATTGGAAAATGTAGTTCCGAAATACACGTCCTTACAGCGAAATGAGACACCTTGAAATCTTGCTCCAACGGTTTCAAAATAGGCGTGAAAATTGAAAGATACGAGTCAGAATCGTATCTGAAGCATATGATGTGTGTGTGTGTGTGTGTGTGATATAGAGAAGATTATGGAGGTCCTAACGCGGTAGTAAAACCTATGCCCACCAAGCAGTAAATTATTATGAAGCTAAATCAGTTGATCAATCATACGCATGATTTAACATTGTAACTATCAACCTGGAAATCCTTGAAAACCTGGAAATCTCAGCGAATTTTGTTTGACCTGTAAAACTGCGGGAATTTGAACTGGAACTGGGACCTAGAATTATTCCGTATCAACATTATATTTAAAATTTTGTTTATTGTGACAAACAGGTAAGAAAATTACCAGGGTGCAGTATTGATGATCTATTTGTTATATTGCAATCATTATCTTCGAAATTAACATTTCTGAAGAGCATTTTGATGGAATGTATTGAAAATCCATTATTTAACACTGTGACTACCTGGAAACCTCGGGGAATTTTATATTTAACATCGAAAACTCAGATAATTTGAACTTGAACCTGGAATTTTTCAGCATAATCATTATATTTAACATATCTATTGTGTATGTGATATGATGCCAAAAAGTGAATTTGAAAAATATGCACGAACACTGAGTGAAGCGTTGAAATAAACGTTTCCAACCATGGTGGAAACAGGGCATTGTCCATTTCTACGTCTTATGAGATTTTTTTGCAAGAAAAATAATGAATGAGATTGCAGTGTTGTGAAATCTGGATAATTAGGGCAAATCGGGTTTAGACCACCTTCTTCCAAATTCGGGAGGTTTTCAGAAGTCATAAGTCGACTTAGCGGCTCATGATTGTTTTCCTTGATTAGTTAGAATTCAGGAGCGTTAGGCCATTAGCTTGAAATGGAGCATGCTGCCTCTGGTGGTGACACGCGTCAAACACACATAGCAGGTGCGCCATACATTGAAGCCAACTTTTTTCATCCCAGTCCCTCAGATTCAATTTGCAATTTGTCCATGTTGGACAGTTCATCTAAGCACAGAATTAATCTTGTTGTTTCGTCTATGACAATGTATTCGCTTTAATCGGGATTAGACTCGTTTTAATTGAACCGCGAGTAGAATTTCATTCAAGGAGTGTATTTTGGTTCACCTCGGGCAGCGTTGTTGTTGTTTCAGATCTTATTTTTAGCAGTTGAAGATTTACAACGGCACTGTCTAACGTGTGCCAACACGTTATTTCGCTGATAAAATGTGCTTCTGCTTTTTGGAGCCAATGGAGTTGGGCTCATTGGCACACGTGCTCGATTCGCCATAGGCACCCCCATGGGGGGATACAGGAGCTAATAGTTAAGGAACGGTGGCTGCCTGGGCCAAAGAGGGGGTTGGAGCTCTTATGAGGGTTCCTTTGATTAATGATGCCTAATGGCATCCCAGTCGTATGAATGTTTGGAAGGAAATATGGGTCGGGAGTGTGTTTTTATGTCACGTTTCTGAGCTTTGCCCAAATCCAGTGCAACTTTCTGACTCCTGATTGGTGAATTTTAAAAAAGTGCTATAAGTTATTCCGCCGCGAATTCACGTGTTTTAAAACTAGTATGAAACGGCCTGAGTTTCACTTTTTCAACCGTTTTGCTCGCAACTAGGTTTCGGTTGTGTAGATTAGGACTAACGGCAGAAATTATCATTCATTCTCTGATTTTCACCTGCCTTGAGATTCGCAATGGCTCTGATAGATAGAGAGGCTCTTAGTTTGTTTATGAATTATGTGGTTCTAATTATTTTGTTATTGATTTTGTGGATATTATATCTGGGGGTAAGTACGCTGTGTCCACCCCGGTCCTGTTCCAACCACCAAAAAATCCACAGGCACCCTGCTGACACCCCTCCCAACATGGCCATCCTATTCGGACCCATGATCACGTGTAAATAATACGTTTCTCAAGAAACAATCCGAACTTAATCCTATTAATTAAATGTTTTAATTATCTGTTGGTTAAACTGTACCTATGTATATTCGCTTACTTATACTCGTTGAGCTTATGGGAGATAACAGGCATGTCCTTTGGCCAGGTTTCGATGATTAGTAACTAGTTCTAGTGAAAATTGTGCTAACTTTTACTGTGCTAAATTTTTGTCAAATAATGTTTATTTGTAACTGCAAGAGTTGTACAGTATGGTCAAAATTACGAATGCATACCTCATGCTTAATGTCGACATTCAAATGTGTATTTAAGAAAGATTGGATAGTTTACCAGAAATTCCCCGACGTATTTTGATTTGGGTTAAGCCAAGGTCTAACAAAATTGTTTAGCAATATTTGTCCGATATATTGACATAGGTTTGTATTACCGCATTATTTGCAGAAATACATGTACGTGCGGCATGTTAAACAATGAAATAAATGTCCATTTCCATTAAGATATTGAAAACATTAATTTTAATACTGTATTTTGACTATACTGTAATTTAATCTTTTCTTTGCTGGATAGTGAAAGCCTTTTGTAGTAAAATTTAAGAGCATCAATAGGGTGTAGTACTATAAATTTTCGCTTTATTTTAGATGTATATAATAATTATTTTAACGTAGGTTGATTTAATCTTAGTTCCAACTAAGTAATTAAGTGTTGGTGTGTTTAAGGTTAATCATCCACATAGCAGTATACTTAGTATAGTTTAAGATTGAATCCTAGCTCCGTAAACCCAATTGTTTTATTATTTCATGCAATTCAGTTCCCAGAACTTTAATTGGAGAAATTTGGAAGAATATCGTCCCTTCTCGCTTCTTGTTTGTTTCCCCCGAAATGCGGTAAAGGAAACTTTATTTCTCTCTTTTATGGTGTGCAGGTTTTTGCCCCATTTTATATTCCATTATTTTTGTGCCAAATTCAAGCATGGTTCCGTTTACTTACTGTATGTCGCTTAAGATGCATGCGATATGAGTACTGCATGCCTGAAAATGTTTAATTCCTAATGCAATGTCAATAACAACCTGACCAGTGTGTAAACTCCACGAACTTACATTTTGAGCAAAGCACACATACTATAGGTATAAGCAGAAAAACCGTTATGTGGAATGAATCAAATATCTATAAATTGGTAGTACTTAATTTGTGGTTGATTTTTGCTTTAGGGCGAAATTTGTGTTCTTCAAAACTGATAAATAGCTCAAATTTCCATCCTTATGTTGGTGTCGGAATCATTGAATGACCTGAATAATGGCTGGGTGGCATCGATTCCTGACGCACTCTGTATTGATGAATGATGTGGGTGTTGAACGAAACAAATAGCTCTAAATTGTCGGTATTTAATATATGGTTGATTTGTGGTTCTCTCGTTTGTTCAAAACTGATAAATGGCTGAAATTTCTGTCCTTATTTTGGTATCAGAATAATTTTGATTGACCTGAATTATAGTTGAGTGGCATCGAGTCCTGACGCACCCTGTATTGATGAATGATGTGGGTTGGGAATGATCGTGGGTGGAAATCCACTTTTTAAAGTTCGCACTGGTTTGGCCCAAAACTCACGTTAGAGCAAAATGTTATATCATACCTTGGAGCAAGACGTTTTCAAATTTCGGTTGTTTTTCACGTGATTGCCCACATGGATTCTTTGTTCTCTTAAGTAAACCCTTATGGGCATATTTACTGTATGAACCAGAAAAAATGCAATTTTCCAAATTATTTGGGCACAACAGATGCGAATCGTCAAAATCATGTTTCAGTGAGCAAATGATTTGAACTTGGTGAATTCGAGATATTCAATGCAACTTGAAGGGAAACACGAGTTTTCAAAATCATCTTTGTTGAAATATTTACTGGTGTAACGTTGAAGTACACTTTACTTTATGGCGTGTTCCTGAAGAGATGGCATCCAAAATGGCGGAATTTAATTCTGTACCTTGTTTCACCAGCTAGCTGAAACTTTTATAGTGGGTGAGGCTCATCCTGGCTATATACATCATGTCACATTCCTAGAGTGCAGTGTCTGACATCATTCGGAGCCCGAATTTGCTGTTTTCCGACCTTGGGATGGTTCACATGACGTGTTTATGTTCCTGAAAATCTGTCGTCCAAACTGGTGAAAAAATGTATTTAAGGCTATTTTTGGACGCTTTCATGTGGAATTTCATGGTTCTAGGCTCCCGAAAAAATCTCCCACACGCTGTGCATTTTTTTAGCGAACCTTTAAGTGCAGAGTGCGTGAAAAATAGCATTTTCTCCATTCGTTACGATGAGGGTTTGGTAGTTTCTTTTGGAGGCAAATACATGTACCCTCATCCAAATTGTCAACTTCGTAAGTGACGAAACTGATGTTGTTCATAAATTGGCTACTCCAAGAAAAGATCAGTTTTTGATCAATGGAAGCAATTTATACATGGTGATCAAAACGTTTAACCCTCATTACAAAATCAATTTAAAAAAACTGTTAGTTACGAGGAACATAATTTTGGGAAAAAGTATAACTAGAGCTAGTTTTTAGTTCATGCAGTTGGTTCACATGAAGTGCCAGCAGGCGGCGCTGCAGTCCTATGGAGTCTATATAGAAAATCCCTAAAGATGGCCTCTGACTTCATCTGACCTGCTGGTATTCTCTGTGAACCAAATACTTGAAATAAAAAAACTTTAATAGGTCCGCTACATTTTTCCAAAATGTATTCCTTGTAACTCTGTTTTTTTTAAATGAATTTGTCATGAGAGTAGGATTTTATGGTCATCCTGTCATCTGTTTATCTCGTTGATTACATGAAAAACTTTTGTTTCTAGTTTGGTGACCATTTTATTGCAATATTGCACCTAATTGCTTTGCTCCCCTACCTTTAAGTTATTGTATTTTCCCTATCCGTGTTTTGTATGGATTGAAATATCTGAATATCCAAAGATTGTTTTCTAAAGTTCTACTTTAAAAAAAATGGCACGTAGTCTCTGATACCAGATTTGCACTGTGCAATTTTCGAAACCAGATATCCAAAACGAGATTTTTCACAGACTGTATTACACATATTATACAATTACTGCCGAAATGAATACCACGACTTTGCATGAAACAATCGCTACAATTCCCGATATGTGTATGGCGATTTCGATCATTCGCATTCGTGCTAGGCTGCAAATGCATGCTGCAATTTTTGCTTTTTCAGTTGCTTTTCATCATTCCTTGGCTTGACATTGCTCCTTGCGTTTTTCAGGTATAATGTGATAAGACCGAAAACATGAGTATAGCACAATGGAGAGGAGGACCCCCCTTATGTAGCACGTGTGGTCAGCCCCACCCGAGTGGCGAACCCCATCTGTACAACTACAGCCAGGAAGTGGACGATGACCTCACCTGCCACATCTGCCTACAACCATTAGTATCCCCAACAGACACCAAATGTGGCCACACCTTTTGTCGGGCCTGCTTGACCAACTACCTACGAATTCAACCCATGTGTCCCATCGACAGACAACCTTTGACCTCATCCTATGACTGCCAACCTGCCAGCTTAATGGTCAGAAGGTAAGCCAGATCCTTCATGATCATCGATGAATTTTTCTCCAGTCTGATCCACAATGATTATCCAGAAATTTGTTCATAAGAAGACTTTGATTTAATCAATTTTATATTCAACAGGTTATTGGACAAACTTGAAGTGGAATGTCCCAACTTTTCGTTATGTCAGTCTAAATTAGCACGGAGCGAATTGGAAGCCCATTTGAATCACAGGCAAGATTATGCTAGAACTCATTATCTTCGGACGCCGATTAATACTTTGCATGAGTATTGGCTAACACACTAATGTGGATCTGTAATAAATTATTGAAAATAGCATTGGCACATTTTTAGATGTCCTGGAGCTTTATTCCCATGTTTGCGAGCCTGCTTCGGTTGCTCGTTTCAAGGAAACTGGCAGCAGTTGCAGCTGCATAACAACGAATGCAATTTCAAAGAACGTAAGGGCATTTTTTATGCACAGTGTATAGTGTAATTATGCACATAGTGTGTGTTAAACGCAAAATTCACTTATTGTTTTGCTCTTTCAATAGACGCTGGCGATGCGTTTCGAGCCCCTGTTTTAGAAGGACACATCAGCAAAATTGAGATTAATAGATCGTCGTCATCAGCCCTTGGAATTAGCATAGTCGGTGGCTACGATTCTCCTTTGGTAAGTTTTAGTTTTGCTTAATAATTATTTAAAAAGCATAGTGCTAATAGCTGTGGCTGCGATTTCTGGAGTTTGAATTAGCCGCTCATTGCTCGAGCGTTGATTCGTTGAATACAGTCACGTGCCAAAGCTCGAGGAGGTGGCGCACGTGGCAACCATGGCAACCGTGGAACGTGAGATTCAATTTTTGAAAGTGTTCTATATTGCAAATAAACCTCCAATTTATAATTCTGAATTTAATCAAGTTGGCGTAAAATGCCAGTTATTCGCCCATTTTACAATTGTATCTCAAGTGAGACAAAACTTATAGGTAATTATTATATCGGCAGTTCAGAAATGAGGAGTTTAAATTGTATTTTCAGACTTTTTCAAATATACAATTTTTGACTAGCAAAATGCTGAAAAATTCTAGACGACCAGGGTGACTGGTCGTCTGAGGTCAGGAGAGGTCAGGGAAATTCATATAATGTCTGAGAAATTTGTTGCGGCACCACGATTTCGATTGGTATGCCTCTCTTAAAAATAGTGGAAAAGTTGTGTTATAATGATGAAATATCCACTCAAATTCACCTAAAAGCCATGTTTTCTATTTTTTTTTAATGTAGCATATGGAATTTATAAACGATGAATACAGTAGTTAACCACTTATACAATTTTTCATCAATCAGTATTAATAATTTTGAAAAAATTTTCAATAGAAATATTTAAAAAAAAAAGAAATATCCACAAAAATGCAGTGTCTGAGATCTACACTGTAGTGGATTTAACCACCAGTGTTCGCATCGTTATTAATTACTCGATTAATGCACCAAAAATTCATTGTTTCTTGGGTTTTTCAAAAACGTCTTGAGTGTTTGTTTTAAATTTTGTTTTCAATTTTCTGGAAATTTTCCGAAATTTTTCTCTGGATAGTCAGAGAAGTTTAATTGAAGATTCAGCCAGTTGCCCTGGCACACGTTGCTGCGTTTGGGATTAAATGTTATATGAATGTCTCAACGCAAAACAGTGTAGCGGATCTTTGAAATCCAGGCATTTTTGGGTGCCAAAAAAGGGTTCAAAAAGATGGTGACAGATGCAACCTCAACGTGTTGGAAGGGAGTGACACGCTCCCTAGTTTAGCCTGCTTTTAAATTTACAGTTTTCGTGAATGTGCATTTTACTGTTAATTTTGTGGAACGGGTCCGACCTACAGCGAAACTTATTCGGCTAAATTTAACCCGAGTCATGAACAAGGGCGAGAAGCCGGTTGTGCAAATAGCGCAGTTGCATCCAGAAGAAAACCAAAAAAAAAGTGATGCTCCCACCGACTCATATCGGAGTAAATGCGTTCCTCTAGCAGGGGCACTGCCTCGATCGACTAATAAGGTGGTGAGCCTTGCCAAAAAAGATGCTTTTTGGCTGAGATCGGATTACTTGTCAACTGTGACGCTAAGCATACCCGGCACATTTTCCAACGGCTATTATCTATGAAATGTTGCGCATAATTAAAAAAAATCAAAATGCGGCCCATAGTTGGCACAATTTCAGTAATTTAACATTTTTTAAAGTTGCCACTGTAAGAAATGCGTGAAAGGTGATTTAATGCACTGGTTTTCTCGACAGAATACAATTGGAGGTGTTGCTAGTTTCTCCTGTAGCTTGTAGACAAATTTATTTAGTTTCACGTTAGGCAGAAATAGCCATGTTATGTGAGAAGCGATTGAATGACACTAATTAATTTTTTTATTTAATTACAGAGGTGCATAATCATCCAAGAAATTCATTTCGGTGGCATCATTGCTAAAGATGGTCGGCTTCAGGCTGGAGATCAATTAATCGAGGTATTAAACGACTCATTTTTTTAATACAGTATGCCCTCCCGATGATGTATGAATGCATTAAAAAAGTGCCATTAACCATCATGATGGCAATATTAATTTATTGCATTTATATTGCAATATCATTGCATTCAACATGCCGTCTCATTGGACCTAAATGCATTGTTTTTGTAAGACAAACTGCATCAATTCAGCACTCCTGCATTAATGCATTAGTAGTACAGTCCAACAATTCATTAAAACTGCCCTCTGAATGATATTGTTGCAGCAAACCATTCTTGAATTTAAAATGCAACATAAAAATGTTGAAGATATGACAAATACAAATATGTACATGTAGATATTAAATTTGGTATAACGAAAAGAGTGGGAAAATGTTTACTTGTAATGCAGTTCATTAACTTTATTTATCACTTAGATTAATCTAACATCAAATAAGCATACATTTTGATTCACATTAGAAATCTTTATATATATATATGGAAAATAATTGTTTGAATATTTTCCAGGTGAATGGCAAGGATTTAACTCATTGTCCGCATAATTATGTAGTCAATGTATTGAATGCCTACACCCCCACACTGCAGCTGAGCGTCTATCGGGAGCAGGTTGACCAGACATTTGGAGAAAACCATAGAGTTAGCATTGGACCTGGGCTCGACCTTGGAGGTGACATTTTCAGGGTCGTTTTGGACAGGCAGCCTGGACGCTCTTTGGGCATCCGACTGACTGAGAAAAGGTAAATTTTCTCGTTGTTTTATTAGTCTACGGCGATGATAGCATGTGGAGTTTCATAGCTGTCTTTAGATTTTCATAAATGCCACACATTTTACCAATAATTATCAATTTCCGTTTTTAGACATCAGCCTGGAGTTTTCATCTCAGAAGTGGTGAGTACATCATGGAAAAATTAATAACAATGCTCTTTTCAGCAGGTTGTCAGTGCATTTTATTTAATCTAATGGTTTCGATTTTGAACAGATTGAAGGAAGCATCGTGGCCCAAGATGGTCGAATGAGACCCGATGACCAAATTCTGGAAATCAATTCCCAAGATATTCGGCGAGCAAAAATTGAAGAGGCTTCCTTGGTCATCCAAATGTGCACCAGGCATGTGGAACTTCTGGTGGCCCGGAGCAGCAGCGGGGCAACAAATGCTTTTTACTCACCTCCGTCACCCAACTCTGACACTGAAACAGTGGCTTCCATGTCTCCCATCACTACTCTCGATTCGCCAAGTCAGCAACAGCAGCAAACAACTCCACCGCCTTTGCCACCAAAAGTCATGCCATTGACACCGATAACTCTTAACACCTCCGTGGAAATGACACCCATCCATTGCCACACCAGAAGACCGAGCCGTTGCAGCAGCGACAGGTCAATGCAGCCAAAGTACTTCTCTCTTGCAAAAGTAAGCAGTGCAGTGACACGAATGGAAGAACGCCATTTTCAAACATTTGTATTTTTTTTAAACTATGCCATCTTGCAATTTAGGGTCCCAATGAGTCTTTGGGCATCAGAGTTGCTGGAGGATTGGAAAGTCAGCAGGGAAACACCCCAGTCTACATTCAAAATATTGCCCTCCAAGGTTGCTTGGGAAGAAGCAAGTTACTCAAGGTTAAAGACAATTTGACCGACATGTTGTATAGCATTTATTTGAAATGAATTTTTTTATTAATTTCGCAATTCTGTTATCTAGAAAGGGGATATTTTGCTCAGCGTCAATGGTACTAGTCTACTCGGCATTTCTCATGCGGAGGCTGTTGTGGCACTGAAGGTTGCGGCAAGCGCAATTTCACTTACCCTCGGCATCATTGAAGGACCAGAAACTTGCGATGGGGCCGAATTATTCACGCCAACTTGGATGTACTGGCATAAACTACCTAGGTAATGTAACTTAGTTTACCTGAAATGTGGAGCTTCAAACTTTGTCTGTTTCAGACTTTTCAAATTTTGTCTGTTTCAGACTTTTCAAATTTTGTCTGGTTCAGACTTTTAAATCTTTGTCTGCTTCAGACTTTTAAAGCTTTGTCTGCTGCACTGTTTTCAAACTTTGTCTGCTGCAATCTTTTCAAACTTTGTCTGCTTCAAAGTTTTCAAAGTTTTCAAACTTTGTTTGCTGCAAACTTTTCAAACTTTGTCTGCTGGAAACTTTTCAAACTTTGTCTGCTGCAAACTTTTTAAACTTTGTCTGCTGCAAACATTTCAAACTTTGTCTGCTTCAAACTTTTCAAACTTTGTCTGCTTCAAACTTTTTAGGTAAAACAATTAATGATTTTGATCTTTGACTATCATTTTCAGATCTTTGCACTTGACAAGGACAATCACTTTGCACAGGACATCCAATGAAAGTCTAGGTTTCAGTCTAGTTGGGGGTAAAGATAGTTTTCAAAGCAATCAGTCGTTCCACGTACTATTAGTCGTACGGGATTCAATCGCTGCTAAAGAAGGCAAACTAAGGTAAAATCTCGATAAATCAAGAGCTTGATGCATAATAAACAACTGAAATTAGTCGTTGTCTAATTTAATTCTTCTTTCTGTTTTTAAGGTGTGGCGACCAAATCTTATCCGTGAATGGTCATCGCCTGGATGGATTACGACATGCAGAAGCGGTCAATTTGCTCAAACAAACCCGATCGAAAGTCCTTTTGGAAATCCTTTCTTGGCCAGGCACCATTGTGTAACCAGTGGAAATCAAGAATTCAATTCTAGTCGACGAAATGAAGATTTTTGAAAATTAAGCAAGTTTATAGGCTATGTCACCCACAACATCGAAATTAATCATCCAGAGATACGCATTTTAAATATTTTTCGAATAACTATATGCGGAAAATATATTTTATACAACATTTGATATATTCTCAGTATATGTGAATTTAACAAGTAAAAGCTAATATTAAATTTGTCCATGACCATATGCTGGAGACCTTCAAAGTCAGTCTTCCATCCATGAAATAAGCTAGTTCACATACCTCGATGCACCGAATCTCCTTTATTTTGAATATTTCCCAAGACAGGGCATTTTTAAACAAACCTGATGACACTTCTGCTAATTTATAGCCAAACTCTCCATTGTGATATATTCATGTACGATACTTTAACATTTTTTAAGTTTTTACACTAAGGTATTTTATGACACAAGAGCCATAATATATCTCAGTTTAAAATGCTTATTTCATTAATGCGAATTTGTAAATATGTGATTGTTATCCCGATTTGATTTCATCGCCTATGTTTCAACCGTTTGAATGGTAGCAACTTTTCCCAATTATTACATCATTATGATTTGTATTTTTTTTTGTGCTGTCAAGTTTTTACGTAGAACATTATTTCGAGAAGTCCTTGTCTTCGTCCTTTTTCTAGCAACATTTCAGATTTTCAATGATCAAGAACTTATTTTAAGCTAGTTTGGAACAAAGTTCGTAAAGCCTAAAAATACGCAAAATTACGAGTAGTGTTTTTGCACTGAAATTAGGAAAATTGACAATTATGTATGATTTATGTAAAAAACGCATTTCATGCATTGCGAGTGATTATTAAAAAAATTCACTTAAATATAAGGTTGTATTACATTTTATTCGGATTCCACAACACTATTGGAATGGGAAGAAAATTTTGTGGTTAGTTTTGCGTAAGTACCGATTCTTTACATCTATCAGGATAAGTTTCTAGACGATTTCAAAGTTGTTGACATTATGTTCACCAAGTGCTGCACTATGTCAAGGCATTGTTATTTGCATGGTGAATTTTAACAGAGCAGTAAGTTTTTCATGTGTGAAAAATAATAACAACGGATAGATCATTCGATGATTTTGTGGAAAACGTCTTTCGAAGATGTGGACAAAATTCAAAACTCCCGCTGTAATCCATGGGTTCACTTCCCTAATGAGACTCCGTAGAAATTGTTGCCTAGCAGCATTGTCTCAACGAAGACTCCGTACTCCACTGACAAGCAAAAAGTAATATGGCCGCCATGGAAAATGTGGAAAATGCAGCTGCGCTTGGATGCTCTCATTACAAAAGGAAATGTCAACTTGTGGTAAATATAATTTGTTATTGTGTACGTGCTTTATAAGATTCTACAGTGTGTTAGGTACGACATGTTACCCCATCATGCCTCACTTTCAATCTGTGTCACACGTCGCTTTCACATACAGTACATAGTATTTCTAGTGTACAATGTGTTACCTAATTCCTTGATTTGATTGAATATAGACTGTAGTTATAAAGGATTTACCTCATCATTTATCACTTAATTTATTCACATGACTAAAGAAACCTGTCTCGTCCCACATTTTGTGTCATACAGCGAGGGGCAAATTCAAAATGCTATACAAACTCTCAACAAGAAAAAATGTGGATATTTGACAGTACTTGTAGCATCATGGTCTACTAGTTTATAATAGCAGACAGTATTTGTTGCCTCAACAATATGCATACATATTGGCAATATTAGGACATATAGAAATTGCTAACCAGTTTTTTCAAGATGACAAACTATGCTGTTGCTGAAAAAAAACTTCTTTTGCTCGATTTCATTGTAGGGATTATTGATAGGCCCTATGTTTGAACTCAAGGCAGCTACTTTTTATTTTGTGCCACTGTAATTCACTACTTGTGCTAAAGATTGATTTAAAATTTATTGCCAGAAAATAAGATAATGCTAATTTGAGAAAAATAGGCTTCCTTAGTTATAGGCTGTTAGATTTTACTGCAACTTGCCTAACTTTCTATTTTCATCTCGTTTATCCCAATGACTTACAACACTGAGCACTTCTGAAGTTTTTGTATTTTTGGATAATCTGCATGGTCGTGAAGTTAGGCTTTCCCAACCCAGTGATGTTGTTCATGTTATATGGATGCGCCTTTGTTGCATTTTGGCAAATTATCAGAAATTATTTTGAGCGCTTTTTGTCGGTGATTGTCCTCTGCGCAGTTTTTCCATCTTCGTGAAATTAAAGCTAAAGTAAATTTTAGCGAAAGTTTTAGCTTTGTTTCTTACAGTTGTGATGAAAATGTCATTTAATTTATCTTCGGCCTTTGTTTTATTTTTAAACAGTATATACATTGTTTACAATAAATCGGATACACTGTATTTTTAGGCTCCTTGTTGCGGCCACGTTTACACCTGTCGTTTTTGTCACGACGAAAAGGAAACCCATTCATTAAATCGTAAAGAAGTGGTAGACGTTGTTTGTTTGGGCTGTAACACACGGCAAAAGGTATATGGTATTTTCAGTTTAATATGATGAGGCGTTTCATAAGTTACTGTGTATTTATAAACAATGACCTAGTGTCCTGTAAATATTAAATTATAGGATCGATGAAGGAGCAGTTTATTCCTTTACTGGCATTTTTTATATTTGTAATCCCAGAGCTATCAAAGCATTTACAAAAGCATCATTATTGTCATGACAATTACTTGTTTATTGATTTCCATTATGTACTTGCAGGCCTATTACTACAGCATTTGCACTCGTTTAACGGGAAGTTCCCCTCCCACCCCTGCCATGATA